>JANHFX010024951.1:0-48764 GCA_027560015.1 Chloroceryle amazona
TAGAGAGTATAGAATACACAGTTTTGCTTCTAACCACATAACGATAAACTGGTCCCGGCCCCTCTAACTATGACAGTTATATATACTGGAGCTCATCTACACCATTTTTGCCAGCTCACTCAGGTTTCTGCAAGCCCTCTAGCATTCCTTGCCCTCATAGCATTTGATTGCTTGTAGGGGTTTAGAATCATCAGGCAGCTGGGTTTCATTCTTCTCCAGGTGCTGGAGGAACAAAATCAGTCTCAGCAATGATCTCTGGTGATTTTTATTTATACTGAAAAGAGACCACTTAGCCATGTGCTTTCCTCCTTATCCTTTAAAGCAGCCTTGAACCTGTAACAGAACCTTTTCCGTGTCAGTTCAGTCTTTTTAGTCCCACCTTCAGTGCTGGGCTTGGTCAAAATCTGTCTGCTGGGTTCCTTCATCGATCTGCTTATTGACGCTTCATAGACTCCAGCAGGTTAACAAGGCAGTGTTTTCCCCTCAAAGAAATGCTCACTCGTGAATGAAAGATTTTGTCAGAAAGCAGCAAGTGCCAGCAGCTTCCTGAGGGCAGAGCGTGGTAATGAGGTGGATGGGGATAGTGGCTTCACTGTCAGAGGGCTTGTCCCTCCTGTCTGGGTAAGGTGAGCAGGGCAACCCTGGGCACAATAATAGCCAGGGTCAGGTCCAACCCAGACATGCTCGATGCCCTGGCATTGTGCTTATCTCTTGGCTTAGTGATACTATTCCTGTTGGGTTTTCTTTTTGTACAGACCTTTCTGTCTTGCCAGAGGTGGAGGTCAGGTTTACTGGTCTGTAGTTCCTGGGGTCCCTCTAGAGCCCTGTTTTAGGCTGGAGCTCCACTCCCAGGCTATCAGTTGTCTGCCGGAGTGGTTTTATGTAATGGATTGCACGCCGTGGCCAGCAGTTTTGCAGTTTCACATACAGGTTCCTTCAGGGCTCTTGAGAGTGAGCCCACAGTACTGGATAGCATTCACCCATTTAATTTGTCTTGTCTATTATTTAGTGTATAATTATTTAAATCTAGTTTTATGGTGTAAGTAGTGTGTTGAATGTGAGAATCTCCCAGCTATTTGTAACTGTGACTGACACAATTACTCAGCTTCTCTTATGTGAGAAGACATCCCCGAGTGTCATTTTTTTTACACTCTACTCATCCAATACCCATATTGGTTTGATGTTATACGATTAAATTGTTTTGCATAGTCGTTGACAGTTTTGGTCACAGGAAGCCTCCTCAAGATGGCAGAACTACTGAAAGATTAAGATGAAAAAGTTTTGCTCTTGGATCTGGATGAGGTGTTGTAGTAAAGACTGTTAAAGCTTGATCTGTCCAGAAAGAGCTTCAAAGAGCTGCATCCAATGAGAGGCTTTCATGAAGGACCTCTCTGAAAGATCTTCCTTCACAAAGATTTTTCTAGTCTGAGAAGTGTGACTGCTTGGCCTCCACCTAAGTCAGAAACTTGGGACCAAACATTGAAACTTTAAGATTTCTTATTCCCCCCCATGGCTCTAAGCTGCTGAAAGGCTCAGAGGAAATTGGTGGAGTTTTGGTTGTGCTTAACTTCTGCCATAACTGTCAATATATGTTGTAGAGAAGAGGTGAATAAATACAATTTACCTAAGCAAAGTTGCTGAGTGGTTAGAATATAAATTTCTGTTTTCAGAAGTGTTTTCCAGTAACAAAATCAAAACAGATTTTTTTAGTTACTAACACACTGACTGGAAACCCTATGGTATCACAGCACTTTGAAAACTCTATACGTAATAGTTCTATTAGGAGTTTAAGGAAAACATGAGAATAACATTTCCTGGTCTCAGGATGTCTTGGTGATCACTGCCTTACTTGTCTTTGTCTCAGACTGCTACTGATGTTGGTATGTAACAGCTGTGTGTTAAAATAATCCCTAAAATGCTTCTTAGAGCTTTTGAGGGCACATGTTTAGGACTTAAACCCCTTAAGACTTAAAACTACGCAAGAGTTAGCCAAACCAGACTAGATAAGTCTGGAGATTGAATGTAGTGAGGAAGAGCAAGGATTTGGAAGCTCTGATGGGGGAATTGTTTCAGGTTTTGCTTTACCCCAGAGCTTTAAGTTTCTCATTCTAAATCTTCATTTGCTTGACTTCCTCAGTAAATTTGAAGGCAGTGACTGACTGTATCAGTGAGTGGTTGGTGGCATCTCAGAGTTTACTTTTATTTGGTGACACACCAGGTAGAATTTCAGGAAGCTATATTCTATTGTGAGAAGCGTATTTCTCGTGTGATTTTTCCTGTTGTGGGAGACATGTTGCCAGACCACTTGGCAGCCAGCTCTGACAAAAGCAGTTTATAGAGAAACAAGCAACCTAGGCAACCTGAAGCAATAGTTGCTTGTAGGCCTATGCTTTTTTTTTTCCCCCCCAGTCACTACTGCCTGTACTATGTTTAGAGCCATATACTGCACTATACACCTTAGGAAAATGGAACCATCTTTCCTCCCCCAGCTCCTGTGAAAACTGCAGTGTTAAGTGCACCCTAACATCTGCTGAACAGTCATAAATAATTCACCTTTGAGCACCTCTGACACATTTTGTATTTCCCCCTGAATTTATCTGTAATTAATGTTATTAATTTCTCACTTATCCTTTTTTTTTCTGGTATTTAAAGTCAAATAGTATTGTATATTTTTTTAGAGCAGCCTAGGTTCCTTTTCCCCATTTCTTGAAAAACTGACCTCAGCAAAGAAGAGTGAAGGATGTGTTCCTTCTGTCTCTTGCAGCAATCAAGAGCCCATGGAACAGGGAAGGTAATCTGAGTAAAAGGCAGGGGTGTACAAAATTCACAGAAGGCTCTAGAACACTAGTGAGCAAAACACTGCTCAGCTCCCCCTTGGCATGGGTACATGCCATCATCATGGTCTCTGCTTTACCTTCAGAGCTGAGTGGAAGGGGAGAAATGCTGAGCATGTAGTGTTTGTACTGAACTGTGATGTAGTTAGGGTCAGTCAGCACTTTTTATGATCCTCATTGTTTTAAAGTGTTTGACAATTATTTTTTTTGTCACTGTTGAAGTTGTATTTTACAAAATTAATAGAATAGAATTACAGTATCCATTCCAAATATGTACCTTTGATAAGTTTCATGTAATATTAGCTATTTGATTGACACACTGACAGGCTGTGTATAGATTTTTATTCAATATGCTTTATTTATTGATACCCATAGAACCATGGTGACCTGGTGCTGGAACCAAGCTTTGCTTAGCTATACAGATCTCCAGGAGTCTGATAAGGTTTTCCAAAACAGCAACTCTTTTTTTTCCAGTTTCCTGGGAAGGTTTATCTGTTTGCTTTGCAAATACTGTGTACAACACATCACTGCAGCAATGGCATTAGAACATTTGTTTCACTTGGATCCAGATGACTCATGAGCTTCCTTTTCATCTATCATGCTACCTCTGCTTAGCCAATATTAAAGTTTTTCCTAGCTGTTGCTGGTGTGGATGGACTACTTTTGTTGACTAAAAATAACTGTAGGTGTGTGATGCTGAGCATCCTCTGACAGAAATGTTGATGACCCCCTAAGCAGGTCTCAGGACAGCAGTCGGGAAGCACTGGGGAGTCTGCTGACAGAGTGGAGCCTTTTGTTCAGTCAAGGCTTTGGAAATGCAGAGATGTGTGCCAGTGTTGCAAGTGTGTATGTGGCGCTTGGTGTAAGAGCAGGAGATCACATCAGTGAGCTGTGTGGTGTGGCTGTATCTTTATTGTATGTAGAAAGTAACTTGGGAGAGTTCTGTTGGATCTGTGGTTCTTCTACCAAATTTAGCATCCAAATTTAACCTCCAGACATCATTCTGACTATTGTTTTAATGAGCATTGCAGGCTGTGGTACACTTACTTTCTTTGTTTTTCTCTCTTATTAGTGTTGGAGCACTCGTGGGCCTGTCGATAGCAGCAGTGGTCCTCTTTGCTTTCATCATCACTGTGTGTGTTCTCTGTTATTTGTTTATCAGCACGAAGCCACGCAGCAAACTGGATACTGGTTTAAGCTTACAGATGGCAGGTAAGACCAGTTGTTATTGACATATGTTATCTCCTGCAGAGGAAAAGCCTTTTTCTGTCTTTAAATGATTGTGGAGGAATCCCAGAGTTTGTATTTTCTTTCTGATGGGGATCTCAAGATGCAGTCAAGTTATCCTGCTTTTTTACCTTCTGGATGAAATCTGCACCAAACTCAAATGGAAAAAGAAAACAATTAATACAAGCTCAGTATATTTAGTAGTAGGAAGAGTGTAAAACTTCACAATACCAAGAAAGGGTGCAACAAATAAGTCCCTGTATCAGGAAGAGGCTTAATGAGTTAGTTGCTCTGGATTTCCTGTCAAGTGTACATAAATATGTAGTAGTGTTTTCCTTCTAGGGATAAGAATCTCAAACAAGATTAAGTGTGTTTTCTTGTGACAGGAAAAGATAATTCTTTTTTCTGTGTTCCTAATGTAGCATCCAGTCTTTGAAATCTAAGACTCTCTCCACCAATAGTCCACACCTTCTTGCCTAAACTGGTCTGCAGAACAGTGGGTATAGCCAGTGCTAGCCCACTGGAATGGGAAAACCTGTTGCTGCTGCTGTTTTGCTACATTTCACTACAACTGTGAAATCTGACTGCAAGTTTTGATGACAGGATGAGGTGTTTTGTACTTTCTGACTTCTTAAATGTTTAAATGTGGCTTCCGTAGTGCAATGAGTGAAGTTCTAGGAAATAAAGGGAATTTTATACTTACTTAGGCCTTGGGAGTTGAGCGGGTTGAAAAAAATGGAATAATTGGGAAAAAGTCCCCTCACTTCAATTATGTTTTTATTAACTAGTTCTTAAACTGTTTCCATACCTGCATGGCAATAAATGACCAATATGTTCCTGCAATTATAGCCTATTACACAGGGGTAAGCCTCATCTGGAGTGTCTCATTAACACAGTCCACTTTGTACCAAAATTCCGATGTCTTGTTTTGCTCTCCAGAGAACACAGGCTTTAGTCTAAAAGTGGTTTATAGGGCTGTCGGGAAATGCAAAGCCTCCCTTTGGAGATACATAAGCTGAGCAAGCTGCCAAGGGAAACACATTTAGCAAACTGCTACTAATCTGTAAACTGAAAAGTTCACACCTGTCCTGGAGAAAGAGGGTGGAAGACCTGATACTTAGAATGACCTAAATAAACTCTTGGGTGGGATGAACAAAATGACAAGTTTAATTATAAACTGCTATTATGCTTTTGAATGTGTTGCTGTTTAACTTATTCCCTCAGGTTTTCCTGCTATGGCATCAGCTCTTAATCCATTGCCAGGACAGCAGTGCTGGTTTTCTCATGCTTTGTATTTTTGTGCCAAACATGTTTGGCATATGGGGAGCTGGGAAGGAGGCAGATGTTTTTGCACTGCTGCTTCCAAGGGATTCCATCTTTCTCTGGAGACTTGAACCATGCTGCAAAACCACATCCTACTTTGGCATTAGGGGTAGTTCCTCTTCCTCATCAGGTGAACAGCATCCCAATATCCTCCACTGATGACCCAGTGTTGACGTAGCCATCCCATCTCTCCAGGTGTTAGGACTTGAGAAAGCTGAGAGATCTTTGTTTTTTCCTAACCATCTCCTATGTATTTTGAGCTTTTTTCAGACTATATTGCTTTGTATTTAAACACTGTTTTGGCTTTGCTCTTATTCTGTTTTTTTCACTTTTATTGTTTTCTTCCTTGGCTGCTCTGAATGGCAATTATTTCCCATCCAAATTCTGATAGCTTTAGCTGTTGACGAGGTGAGTTGCCAGAAATTGAAAGGCAGTCGCTTTGCCAAGGTTGAGAGATCTTCTGAAAGTGGTGAAGGATTTCATTGACAAGCCTGAGTGCTTATCTTCTTCATACTTGGGTTTCTCTTGCATGGAAGTCATGCAAGGTCTGAGTACCTTATGAGTTGACTGGCTAGCTGCTTGCAGGCCTAGGGAGCAAGTAAAGCAGCCTCTCTCCTCCTTTTTCAGCTCTTCTGAGACTTGAGCATAATCATATATAGACAAAAATGGATTAAAAAGTTTAGAACAGCTTTTAGAAGCTTCAGAAAATGTTAGGCCTAAGGACCATGAGTTTTAACTATGAACTCAATTCAGCCCTGCTTTTTCTGAACTCGTATTATCTTGCCTTTAGGTGAAGGCTGTGTCATGCAGGTGTTGTGCAATGTCTGTACCCCAGCGCATTGAGAGCACTCACTTATGAAAGCAATATTTTTTTATTTTTCAGTTTTGCTCATATCAGCTCAGTTGGAGTTTTGTATTTCATTAAATATACAATTGATTATTGTATGTCTTTTCTCCCTCATGTAACAGTCCAAATTAGTCCTTGTTCTGTGGTCTCATCCGAGATCTTCTAAATATAGAAGTGGAGTTGTTGAGTTTTTACAGAAATAATTTCAAGGTTGATCATAATCATAAATCTTAAACAACTTGATGGGCAGTCGTTGTTAAAATTTCTGATTTTGTACAAGACAGATTAGTTGGAATTTACCTCTATTTGAACAAATGGTTTTCCATAGCATCAACACAGATGCTACACAGGTGGGTTCCTGAGTTAGCTAAGCATGTTTTTAGCCCTAGGAAAAAAGAGCATTTCAGGAAAAAAATTAACTTAGTCACTGGTGTAGACCAGGAGTAATTTCTTAACATTTAAGTTATACTTGTTTCTCCTTGTAGCATCATACTGAATATTCAAATCATTGGAGCATACTTTTTTCCTAACATACTGAACTTGCTTTTTTAGCAAGTTGCTCAGTAAGGCCTTTCTGAGAGAAAGGATTTTATGATGAACTGGTAAATATTTCTGTTTCTCCCCTTTGAAGGCTGGAGAACTACTGGTAAATAAAGGCCCCAAAGGAATTCAAGCCCTGAGAATGCAAGTCTTATGGATTTTCCCAAGATAAAAGGGAATTTGTTCATATTCTTTCTTCTCCTAACCAAAAATTTCTCTTTGTGCAAGAGTTTTATCCCCTTCAAAATGTAGGAACTAGGGAGTCACAAGATTGGAAGGTCTTTAAGGCTGAGTGAACAGTGCTGGAGCATCTAGGGAACATGAAGGACTGTGTAAAGATTGCATAGTTGTCAGGAGAGGAGTCATAAACAGGTAAAGGAGGAATTGAGGCATATCTGCTGCTCAGCTCTGGGAAAAGATGAACATCTGCTTCCTTTGACCAGGCAGTGAAGCAGTTAATGTCTGCTAGCCTCATAGAGTGGGTTTTGCCATCAAAGGTAAAAAAAATAGATGGAGACTCTCCAGCTTTGTGACCCAAATCATTTGTAAACACATTTTCTGAGTTGCCCCTGTACTTCTGCCTGCATTAGTCCGGGAAGAGCTTTTGGGTGAGCTGACCTATACCCTTGCAAAGTGAGAATAGCAAATTATATTTTATGATGGTAACTAACATTTTCCTTTAAAACTTAGCACTGGAAGAACTCTGTGATGCATTCAGAGTCAGACAGCAGGGACCTTTGGGTTGGAGTTTGAAGAGAGCTGTGGCCTTGTAAATTACTCAAGTGTAGGGAAAAATAAGCTTTAACAGAAGAGGTTAATTCCCTGTTCTTACAGAGCAGTGACATCATAGTATACAAAAGCTCATGGTTTCATTTCATGATAAGGAAAACTTCAGCTTGAAAAATAGCCAGATGACCTTTCTCTCTGTTTCTCTCCTTAATTAAGGTTTTTTTCATGGGGCACTAATCAAATATATAAAACATTCACATATTTTGATGAAAAAAAGCACCAAACTCATGCTTTCTCTTGCTTAGCTCAGTAGAATTATCTGACCATATTGGTTCTGAAATCAGCTGCTCTCTGAATTCAGACACACTATGCTTGGTTTTTGGAGTATGATTTGGTAGCTTTGCTTCCTGGGTTATCATTAATTTCCACTACATGTTCTTTTTGCAGCTGGCCTTAAATTTTGCCCAGTTAGGCTATTACCTTTGGCAGCCATCTCAGCTAATTGTATGTGGGAAAAACACACCAGCTTTTTTCCTTAGGAAATGAATCTGTCTCCAAAATAGGAAATTTCTTCAGATTTAGTGGAAGGGTAGCATTATTTCAAAGTTACATCACTAAGAAAGATTAAAAATAGAAATGTTTAATTAGGACTCCTTAGCTTTAAGTTTCCCAAACTTTCTTGTAGCAGTGAGTTTTTTACAGCTGATCAGGAGTCTAGTGTTTTACTGCAAAGATGCCCACAGATGCTGTAAGCTGGTTTAGATATGAAATCTAGACAGGCTTCAAAATCAGGGTGCCTTTTTCTAACTGTTAGGAAATTTTATTTTTTGGTTGTTTATTACAGCTGAAATAACTCACTGAAAAGACTTGGCTTCAGCAGAGATCTTGGCTTAAATGTTACTGTACAGATTTTTTTTTAATATATTAAACTATCAAATCCCATTTTGAGATTTGAAACCAAACTGCAGGGTTTTTCTATTCAAACAAAATGTAATTTTCCAAACACTTCCTTTGCCCTATTTGGTGTTTCAATTGTTTAGATGAAAATATTAGAATTCTCACCTTTTTATCCCTGTTGCATATAAGCAACCTTTTAAAATCTTTTCCCCACGCACTTCCTTGGACAGAAGCACCCTGTCAAGTTATGCTTATCTTTTCTTTGCGCTTTGTTCTCTGCGTTGGCCCAAGAAGTAGGAAAATGGAAAATGAGGTCAAAGACAGTGCTGGATTAGATGCCAATGGGAAATGCATGGAAATTGAGCCTGAGGAATACAGATGAGCTCCATAAGTAGAGTTAGAAGAGAAGATGGAGCAGGAAGAGGTTTTGGAGTCGGTAGATAAAGTAAAAACTAAACTGAATAAGTACCTGGGTGTGCCTGGGAGCATGCGGAAGAGGGACAGGGGCTGATGGGAGGCAACAATTGTCAGAAGGGATGGAGAAACTCCTGAGAGGGCCAGGGAGTGGAACACAGTGGCTGTGGGTGGACTGGAGAGCAGACGTGAAGTACTTGAGAGAGATGGAGAGGGAGCCTTGCAGATGGGAAGCATGCACAGGGTTGGAACAACTAGGAGATTTAGGGCAGAGAAAAGATACAGCAGAGGCTCAAAGTATGAAGACATGTTCATGGAGACAGGGACAAGCATGGGAAGCATAGCAGCAGAAAATTAGGACTGGAAACAGAGTGAGGAAAGGGGGAAGAGAATGAAAGAATGAGTATGAGGTAAGAATTAAGAGAAATTAAGTTCAAAGTGTTTTGAAATGTGTTTTGTTAATGAAAGGAAATTAAGTTCCTTCCAGAGCTTTGCTTTCTCTGCTGTGGGCAGGTACCAGTGAAAACAACTTGCAGAGTATTTCTCTTAACCCTTCTGGGCAGTGACCCACCACAGGCTGCTTTTGCTTTGGTGGTTCTGCTCAGCTGGGTAAGCTCAGGCTGTCTGCACTGAATCTAAAGATTCCAGCCCTTCTGCTCCCAGCAGGTTTCTGTATTAGTTAATTTTAATGAACTATTATTTATTTTAACCAATGAAGTTGTGCTCGGTATTGTTTTTCACAATATTCAAAGACCACTAAGCTTTGAAACTGAACACTGAAAAGATGAGAGATGCCAGGTGTTAAGATTTTTCTGGGCAACTGGTGAAATGCCTAAAAATTGCTTTATTTGCTCCTGTCATCCCTTTAATCTTTCTGAAAAGCAAGGGTGATGCTTCTTTCAGGCAAAGTAGTATTGAGTCTCCCCACCCACAGTGCTTTGTGGTCACTGGATGGAAGGTGCAGTGAAGGCAGTGGTGACAGATTGTGTTTGGAGATTGCTCGTCCATTTTCTTGAATATGGGAAAATTTTCTGCCATTTCTTACAGCAGGAAATCGGAGAGACTCCTAAAAGTCCTACTTATACCACAGTGCTGCTACTGTAAACTGCTTTTCATCTTGTTGTTTATTCCTTTTAACACAAGTTAATTGCAGCCTCCCAGAGGCTCAGGAATGGTAAGTGGAATGGCTCTGGTCTATTCTATAACTATTCTATTCTAAAACTTGTAAAGGAAGATTACAAGAACTCTCTTTTCTAGTGCAGTGGGCACATTTGTGTATTACAACTTGCAACTAAAGGAAAAGTAATCCTGTTAGTTTTACTTAAAATGGCTTTTTTTTTTTACAGACAATGAGACCAGAGGGAGTTCACTATGTTAAAAACTAGAGGCACTGGCTGGATTCTACAAATGGTGTCATGAAAATAGGTAGAGTGAGAACATTTATTTTCATCTTCCTGTATTGCATTTGTATACCCTCTGCTATGTTTTATACCTGGTAATGCAGATATTAAGCATTTTTCAAAATGTTGTGAGACTTTATGTGGGGGCTTAGCTTTCTGAGAACCACTGGAAAACTCTCTGATTTACTTACATGTTGCCCTCATGCTGTCCTTGCCCAGGGAAGTATCTGCAGAGACTTGACTTCCACAGAGAGATCTCTTCTTAATTTACTTGTGTGAATACACCATTGTGGTTGTGTGCCAGAGAGGATTACATTCCCCTTATGCTGTCTTTGTCCTTTCCCTGATTCTGTCCAGGATGTACCAGAGCTTACTAAGGAGGTAGACTCTGTAAATTTTCATTCTGAAGACATTCTTTAGTGGTGAACTGATAGAAAGGCTCCTGTGTGACAGAGGGTAAGAGCATTGAAGTATCTGGTGGGTAGTTTAGTCATACTCTGCTTCTTGGAAATGCTACCTACTAGTGCCGAGTGAAACCTCATAGAGAACTGAAGAGGGTTATCTTAAAGAAAAAAAAAAAGAGGCTTCATACGCTGACTTGATTTTTACGCTGAAATCATGTTTAAAGGTAAAACTGCCTATGGCACACACAGTGCAAAATAGTCTTTAAAATGCATGCCAGTACAGATGAATGGTAGGTAAGAGGAGTCCATGAATAATGCAAAAGACTGCAGATGACATGAAACATGCATTTTACTTTCTGCAGGGGGTAAAGCTCCTGGCTAAACAGCCACAGAATGTGAGAATAGCTGTAGATCTGCAGTGTCAGTCTCGGGGGGGAAAAAAGTGTGCCTGTTTGCTCAGCAGTTGTTTTGGATGAACAGGAAAGTAAATATGTCAAGAATTACCCGTGTCATGTGTTTTCTTTTGTACCCTTAAAAAAGTCACCCCATACATGGTAAGTGCAAATGCATCTTTCTCAGTGCTTCTTCCTATCAGCATCACAGGTTGGTTTGGGCTGCTTGTCCTCATGAAAATACTTGTGTAACAAAACTCTTTTGGAAACTCCTAAACACCTCCATATATTCTTTTTTTGTTCTGCTGTTGCAAATGAAGTGGCTTGTGGGAGAAAAATGCCATGGGAAGACTAAAAAGGATCCTGAAGTCAGAAAGCTGTCTGTAGTGAGAAAAGCCAAAAATATGAGGCAGGCACTGAATACTGAGCTGAGACCGCAGTTCAAACCTGTGAATGTGACATTGCTTTCTGAAGGCTGTGGGCCTTTCATTTCCTCATGCTTCAGTCTGCTTATGTTCCACCGTGCTATAGAGACTAATGTTTATGGAGTGCCCTGAAGTGTAGCCTGCTGACCACTATTGCTCACAGGAAGAGAGATAATTGAAAGTCCAGCTGCAGCGAATTTTTTTGGTAGGTTTTGAATGCATAACTTACATAAACACCAAAAAATGTAGGAGCTTTTCTCTGGATGAATTATCCAGTCATTTTTTTATCAAAATCAGGCTTGTATTATCATGAGGACTCAAAACACTTGAGATCTCTTTTTGGGCTACAACCAGGAAAACTATGCCCTTAGCCTGTGAGCTTTTTTTGCTTCCAGATCCAGAATGAAGCAGCTGGGAACTTTCTGTGAAAATGAAAAGGAAGGCAAGTGTCTTTTCTGAACTTCCAACAGGCAATCTAGTTGTGTTGGTAGAAATTCTGGGTCTCTTAATGCTTTTTTTTTGTCATCTGCTTTTTATGTTTTCTGCTTCTTACTGATTTTGTGTGTCACCTGTCCTGGGGAGCCACTTCAAAGTGCAGTGATAAGCCAGAGAATCCATCAGTGTCTGCAGACCTTCCACGGCTGTGAGAAAGCTACATGTGGCAATTAGATTTGATTTAGCATGCATAGTTCCTCTACCAAATTCACTGGATTTTAATTAGGAACAGGACCCCCTACACTTTTGCAACTGATGTAATTCAGCATACAATTCAAACTTGTTTGTGTGCTCTTTTCCAGAAAAAAGGCAAACACAGCTCTTAGCTTTGAAAAGGGAAAGGAGAGGACCTAGGCAATTGGAGGCGTTGCTTCTAACTTGGAGTGATAATATATCAAATCATTAACCAATCAAGTTATGCACAAAAAACCTGACACAGATTTCACAAAGACAAATGATGCCAAGCTAGTCTAATTTCTCCTTTTGCCAAGGTAATTTTGCCTGTCATATAAGTGGGAACAAGTGGCTATGGCTACAATTATTTAAGAAAATGCAGTCCAAGAGAAGTCTTCAGTGGCTCACTCTCAAAAACATTTTTGGAGGGAAGGATGTCTCTATCCCAGTTGAGTCCTTAGCCTCTCCTCATAGGATGTGCCTTCCAGCCCCTTCGCCATCTCTGTTGCCCTCCTCTGGAGGCACTGAGTACCCTAACATCCTTCTTAAACTGTGGGGCCTGGAACTGCACACAGTACTCTGGGCGAGGGTGCACCAAGACTAAATACAGTGGGACAGTCACCTCTTGACCAGCTGGTTGTGCTGTGTTTAATGCAAACAAAAATGGAACAAAATCTAGAATCTACAGAAAGTAACACTGATAACTTGGCTGTCATTCTTCTAAGTGAACCAGTATTGAAGGGATGTTCTTTGCTGATCAGTATGCTCTTTGCTGATAGTTGCTATCTGCCTTGAAATCCAAGGTATCGCACTTCACAACTTCTGTAGCTGAATTAGCTGAGATTTTCTGGCCAGACTTCAGTGCATGTCCATTTGCTTTTTACCTATCCAGACAGACATCTGCTTCTAAACCCATCTGTACCAACAGCTGTTGTTCTTCACCTCAGAAGCAATCCTGCTTTAATGAGCAGGAATTTCTTTGTACAGCAATTCTTCAAGTGTAACTTGGAATGTATTTTGGTATTCTTGAGGATTAAAGGCACACATTGTGAATGTCTATCATAAAAACAAAGGAAATGCACAGTTCAATGTAGATATTAGTTGTGCATTTTCCAAGAGGCATAGAAACGTTAGATGAATGACTCTGCTAAGCCTTTTTGGTTTTGTTTTAGCACCATTGTGCCTTGAGCCTTTATCACGTGCAAGGTAAAATCCTCACTTGCACAGCAGAGGATCTGCCTATCCGTGTACATCCTCAGAGGAGGCATCTAGTGTTTTGTAGCTGTAGTGATGCCCTTCAGAGGTGTAATTCTTCACATCATAAAGACTAGGACTATGAGGTGCTTGGAAAGAAGTGATCCCAGGGAAACATTTTGAGCTGTGTAGTTCAGTCTGCATTTGTTTGTGGGATTTCCTTATGAATTCTGCTGTGCAGCAGAAGGGGAAAAAATAATCTTCCCTTGTTCCATCTAATTCTTAACTGTGATTGGTATTTTATAGATACAAGGCTGCATCCTTCACAAGACCCCACTGAAACAAGCTGCTGACAAAGTGAAGTGGCTTCAAGAGATTTCCTGAGCCACGAGGATGAGCTACAACTGCGAGCCGCAGGAACCTGACTTACTCTTCCCAAGGCATTTGCTGGCTATTACAACCACTGTCGATAACCAGAGGCCAACTTGAAGCTGTGCCAGAATATGTATTTGTGTACGGTTACTGTACTGAGTAGTATGTTTTAATTTCCACATACCAGCTCCTTCTGCTAATCATTTTCATGCAAACTGTTGTTTTTACCCTGTGCAATTCCAATGAGCTAACACAGTTGTCAAGCAGAGCAGAATTTGGCACACCCTGCTGACCAAGCTTTATTTTAAGCTTTCCCTGTGAGCCATCTTAACGTGGTGTCTTCACAGCAGAGATATGGTTGTCTTTAGTCAAATGTGATTGTTCAGTGCAAAACATGTGAACACAGTACCTCAATAAAACCTGGTGTGCGTTTGTGTTGTATTTTTCGTAGTTTATTATTTTTCACTCACCTGTGTTTCCTCACAAGATTCTTGTGGATCTTAAAATTATTTTGATGGGAGAATTTTCTGTCAAAAAAGTAACGCTAGTAAAAATATTTTTATACAGCAGTTTTGATTTCAGTAGTTGTTTTCATAGGAGTAAACACTTCAGTAAACACTGAAATGAAATGGAATAAACACCCATAAATTTTGTTGAGATTTTACTTCAAAATATGTTGGAATATTTATTTTGAAGCAAACTTAAAATTTTCCTGTAATATTGCAGTTTGAAGCACTACTTTGTGAAGTGTTGAAATTCCTTTAGGTAATCAAAAAGCTCTAATTGCACATTTTATTTCCCCAGAAATCTTAAGGAACAACCACCCTAGTCTTAACCATTCTATTTGAGCTTTCACCTCTTTCCCAATTGTGAACATTAATGGTAAGGAATTCTTTTTATCTTGAGGGTAATTTAAGATAAGTGATCAAAAGAATTTTTGAAGTACTATATATATATATTTAACCATGCTGTTTATGTGAGAGCAATAGGAGATCTTTCTGAAGCCTAAAATACGTACCTACCTTGTCAATGTTTTGTTTCTGGTTGTGCTTCAATGTTTTAAGACCCCGTCCTTGTCTGCCTTTTGAATGTGACATTTTTGTACATGAGAGTGCTTGAAATTTAGACATATCTACAGCTGTCTGGTATTAGGCATCAAAAAAACCAAGTGTTTCCACTCTAAGCTACTTTTAAGTCATTATTTGTGTGAAATAATATACTTGTGCCTCAAAAAGAAATAGAGAATGTGGTACATGTTCTTTGGCATTTGCTTTTGTGGACTTCTAGAAAATGAAAACCACATTAGATACACAAAGAAATTTTTAATAGCACTAGAACACAGCTCATCTTCCAGCCTCATAACTTTTTAGATTTGTACTGTCAAAGAGCAGAAGGGAAAAATATTTATTATTTTTGCCATCTCATTTCCTTTGAGATACACATTCTGGAAGCCTATGCTTTATATTAAACCACTGATAAAAGACTTACAGCACATGGTGGGGGGGGGGGAAGAGGATTATCATTTATGATTTTCGTTTCATACAAACTTGAACCAACACTTAGGTAAATTTTAAACTGTTAAAGCTATTTTAAAGTAATGAAAGATACTCTGTTCTATTAAGAATGTTGCAGATCAAAATAGCTTTGTTTTTTATCTCTTGGGCATCTTCTAAATGCTTGATTCCTCAAGTGAGGAGGATGATGTTTTTCCTTTGGCTATTGGGTGCTTTCTTCATTTTGAGATACCAAAGAAAGAGAGGAAAAGTAAAAACTGGAGTGCAAACCAGTGCTCCTGGTTCTTTGCCTAGGTCCAGGGCCTGTTTATGTGTTCTGGTACCGTGTGAGGGAAATGGGTTTCTTTGCCCTTTTAGCTAGCTATTTTGTAGTTGAGGGTTTCTAAATGTCACAGAAAGTACCTCCCACACTGTTTTGATGAGGGAATACAGTGTGCTGCCCATAACAGCTTTCAAACGTAATGTGTGGTTGCAACAAGGGTGGCTCCTTGTGCTTAATAGACATAATAAGGCTTAATGTGCTTGTTAGGCATAGGCCTAATTTTTGTCCTGGGAACATTTCAAGCTTATGTTTGTTTAAATGACCATAGCAAAGCCAACTCAGGACTGTTCTATTTTCATCAGCCATACAGAAGCTAATGAACCTCAGAGGAGTTGCTATGAGCATTTTCTGGTTTGGTTGGTTGTTTTTCAAATTTGAGGAATTTTTCTAATCCTAAGGACAAAATAAAAACAGGATAAGCATTGTCTAATAGTGTGCAATGTGGAATAGTATGTAGTATGCAATAGGCCTCCCAGACTGGGGGATGTAGTGCTATTTGTCTCTGTACCTTTATAGGTACCAGCAGAGCAGCACAAGCAGCAGCCCCGGATTGATTTCATTTGGGACCAGGCTGGCTGGGTCCCACTGGTAGTTCTGGGACTGGCTGCATCTTTGAAGTCCTGCTGTGGCTCACTCCAGAGTGATCTACCTTTCTCATCTCTATTGTTCTCTAGGTATCACGAGTTCAGTAACTGCCTATTCATTTGTAATCTTTCATCTGTCTTTGGGTCCAAGTAGAAAATACCTAATCATTGGTCCCATAATACCAGTCATGTACATAATGACTTTTATAATTAATCACCTTCTTTAAGTATAATTCCTGAAAGCTTTGGCCCTTGCAATTTATAAATTATGGAAGACGGACCAAAGAAGAGTCACAGTTTTACTGAATGAAAGCCATATCTGTTGTAATTGTTTTCCTAACATAACAGATTGTTCCATCCTTCAAGTTTTGGAAAACATGAGGCAGAAAAAGCATAAAGATTCAGTTACTTCCTAGGAATACAAATGAGAAGCTTTTAAGTTTTCATCTGTTAGCCTGAAGCACACAGAAATCCCATCTCTTTTAACGCGAGGTAAGAAATTAAAAACTTTGTTAAATAGATTTAGAAGTGATTATAGCTGAAAGGTCAGAGGAGTGGTCAGTTAGTAGGTTTCTGTGAAAGTTCTACTTTTCTTGGCTATTTTATCAGAATTTAGGAAGTTAATAAAAAATAAAAATAGTCTTCATATTTTAATAGCTGTAGAACAGTCAGATAAAGATACAGGGATATATTGTAATAAAAGCAGAGGATGAGAGAATTCTGCAATGGACAAGTTTCTGGAGAATCAGTTCCTAGCCACAGGAAGGTAATTCTTGTTAAAGAGAGAGATCTGCTACACTGAGAAACTGAAAAAATTGAAAATCTGATCTAAACAACCACCATCACCAGGATCTGTCTGAGCTCACAACCACCATTTACATTGGAGTAGATCTTTGGAAGCAGTGCTGGTTTCTAGTGGTCAACAGCATTATTGCACTTAACTTCTCTTTCCTGTCATTCTGTTGTTCCTTAGTGATCACGAGAGTGTGGTCTGCAGGTACAGATAATTAAGATATATATATGTGTGTGTGTCTATAGTATATTTGTTTAAAATGCCTTTTTATGGGAAGAATCTATCCAACTATCCCCTGAATCCATAAGTCTCTGCCCAATATACTGAAATTGAGATTTTTAGGTATTGTATACATTTGCTACTTAACATCTTTTCCGTGTTCTCCATTATTCCTATGCTTTTTCCAATCCACATTCTTTAGAAAAACTGTTGAAGCTCCTTGCTTTCTATACAGAAGGGTACATGTGAAGGCAACAGCAACACAAAGTGTTTGAATTGATTAGTGGAAGCAGTGTTAGTACAGAGCTGTGTATAAGAACCTTTTTTGTAGCTGTTGTTTGGGATTCTCTAGCCCATGTTAAAAAGAAGCTGGTGGCAATAGTGTGTTAAGGACCTTGATTTTTTTTCTCAACTCCCTCAACTGTGCTGAGCATTGCACCAGCTGGGTGAAGCTGTGTCACCTAGAGGTTTAGGGAGAAAATTAGTTGTTTGGGCTTTGGCTGGCTATGGATGGACTTCTGCGCAAGGATGTGGAGGTGTTGGTGGCACAGCATTTTGAGCTGCTGAGCCTTAGTTTGTGCAAAATCTGTCTCAATTCCAAAAGGGTGTACAGAAGCAAGAGCCAGGGTTTGCCCCCAGAATTAGAGGGAAGTGGCAGGAGAGAGCAGGCAGCTGGCTGATAAAAATAGTATGTTTGATGTTTATCATTGTTCTCTGGATTCCACAGATAACACCTTGCAATGACACGGTCCTTTGCCATTGTTTCTGCCTTTATGTTCCCTGTTTTCTTTCACACAACGTGTAGCAGATGGAAACACTTCAGATGTTCATGTAGGGTCAAGAGAGTACCAAAATGGCTCTGCAGGTGGCTTTCAGAGGGCCATGAGACTGGACTCCCCCTGGGGAACCAGAAAAACCTTATGGAAGCCAGGCCTCAGGTCAGAACTGTCCCTGGCCAAAGCTGTGCCTTACTCCAGGGAGGAGAGCGAGATGTACCTTTTGTTCCTTATGAATGACTGCTCAGTTCTGCAAACAAATGTAAGTATTTTTCCCTTAATGAATGCACTGGAAAATTGAATCAGGCATCAACTGCAGAAATTTCAGTAAATCGAGTCTGCTTTTTTTACAGTGCTGAATCAAAATGTCAAACCAGCACAACTCAATTATAGGAGAGGAAATAAAGCAGCATGCTGAATACCAGCAAGTTATTTATGAAATACTTCAAATTGCCAATGCCATAACTACCTGTGGGAAATGAGAACAGAGAAGAGCATAGATTCAGCTGTGGGAAAATTGACTCAGGGCAACTTGTTTGTGAAGTTTCAGAATTCGATTTTTCACCCCATCTGAGCTTTATAGACTGGTTGCACCCTTCAGTCTCTAACTGGTTTTGGTAAAGAGATTTTTTACATGCAAAGAAATGAGGAGAGAGAAAGGAAAAATTAGAATTAATGCATTTAGATTTTTAAAAAGGTAAAGGAATTTGTTATTTTTTCAATGCAATAGTGGTTTGCATTTTGCTGTTCTTAAAAAATATCAGTCACCCCCAAATCCTTTTTATAGAGGAGACAATATTGCAGCTGAATATTTTTTCATTGCATTTTTAAGCATAGACAAGCAGCTTATTCTTTATTTTAATGATGCTGAGAGATAAGGTGCAATGACTTTAATGTCACTTGAGATTGTATCTGAGTGCTTCATACTGAATAAAAAGCCAGACGTTTCCAGTGAAATAAATAGAGGTTTTTTTGTGACAAAGGCAACAAATACAGAATCTCTCTGCAATTAATGGGAGACATTAAGTAACTCCAAGAAATAAATTTGGTATTCATGCAATGCATTGTTTTTTAAAAGTAATAACAATAGTTAGAGCTACAGTGGGGAAATCAGTTACTGAAGTTGTTGGCTATAATGGCTGCATATACAGATCACCTCGAGCAGTATGATTCTTCTAAGGGAGGGGCAAGTTATTCAACCCTGTAATTTGTGAATATTTCCTATTATTTCCTCCATTTCTGTGGGAAGGCAGGAGCTGGGAAAGCAAAGGTCATGAGATCTGCTTAAATCTTTTGAAGAGCTGGGTAGAGTGCTATGTGTGCTACAGATCCTTACCTCTGCGCCTGCGTGAGAACCTACTGAGCCTGAGCACAAGCTGGAGGTAAAGCTGGTACAACAATTCTGTGGTAGGACTTGTGATTCTAAAGATCTATATGTACTATCATGGCATATCCATATTATGATACTAATCTCAGGCTCCATTGGGGGCTGTTGATATGGTTTCCCTTGGTCATGCTGTGCCTTGGCTTTCATTCTTTCCCCAGGGCTGTAATGGTGCCCAGCATGGCACCTCCACTCCAGTGGGAGAAGGGCTGGAGGCAAACAGGACTTTCCTTCTCTTCCCAATCACATTCTTCTCCCCAGCAAGGAAGCGGAGCAGAATTGGCTGTCTCATCTGCAGTTGTTGGGCCCCAGGACAGAGGTGTGGTCTAAAAGGGAATCCCAGGAAGTGCATTGTCTCCCTGTGGTAGGCTTTAGTCTTTATCATGGATGAACCCTGTCCTCCAGTGAGATTGGCTAGGAAGAAAGAAGCAAAATAAGAAAGAAACCTGCAGTCCTCTGAAATTCTACTGACCTCTTCTTCAAAAGCTGAAATAGCTTTGAAGAATGTGGGAACAGGGTGACTTCTGGTGTCAGCATCATGAAAACTTCAGCCCTGTCCACTGTTATAAGTCTCAGAGTCTGACAATTACACAGTATGGCCGTGGTGGTGACAACAGTGTGAGTGGGTCTGTGAGGGGCATAGATGAAAAGGAGATGCCTGGTTTTGTGCTAGAACTGAGGGCATAGATGAAACTGCTGCTGGGAGTACCCACTTCATATCCTGCAAGAGCCAGGCTGTGAACTCAGCCCTGGAAGAATAAGACCCACCCAAATTCCTTCCTGGAAGCTCTTTTCAGTTGTGCTCTGGCAACATTTTCTCATTTTGGTAATAGGGAGAAAAATGCCAGAATTCACTTGGGGTGATTTTGTAGCAGACAAAGGCTGTAAGATACAGTCTCTACTGTGCAAAGTGACTTCACTTCTCGTTGACTAGATGGAGACTTGAGAGCACTCAGTCCTTTCCAGGATGGAGATCTAAAGAGTAGTCAGCAAGAAGTAGCATGCCTCCTCCTGCATAACGTTGCCTGTGCCTAAGCTGTGTTCATGCTGAGAAAATGTGGAGGTAAATGCACCTCAGCCAACACTTAGGGGTGTTCGTTTTGTGTTAGAGACAAAAATGGTATGCACAAATTGCATTTGTCATCTCAATTCTTTCCAGGTGAGAAATCTGAGAGTTCAGTCACAGAATGTGAAAACTTCATTCTGAAAAATCCCCACTATGTTTAATTGTCTAACATATAATTTACTTTATCTCTTGCAGAGTATTTGCTCATAATGCAAACCAAAGCATGTCTGTACATTTCACCAGCAGCAAACCTGGGACTGGAAGAAATTCTCCCTGTAAACCCAGTCCTCTCTCAAAGTTTAACCTTCCACCTATGAGGAGTTAAACTGCCACTTCAGATACAGAAGGCTTTCCCTCTCAGATGAGAATATGAATCCCAAACCAGCAGCACAACCTCACCTCAAATGGTAAGGCAATAAGTAGAAAGGATGACTGACTGTAAGGGAAATAAGTAGCTATACACCATTAAGTGTCCAGGAGTCTGAGTGGCATGACCTAGCGTTTGGCCAACTCAGATATACACGCTGCTTTGGCAGACCTTGGTGTGGAAAATGGCAGGTATTTGGCAATGCATCCAGCCAGCAAGGGCCTGTAGAGAGGGATGATGCTGGCATGCTGTGTGTAGCAGATGATCATGGACTATTTTCAGGTGCATTAACTGCATTTTTTGAAGGTGGTGTGATCAGATCATTTTGTGAGGGGGAGGGAGTCTAGGTCACTCATGGGAAAGCAGAGTGAAGGTTTGGGTTAATTACTGACACCAATTTGGCCTGGGCTGTGGGGAGGGAGGTGAAAGGTAGGTAGAAGAGAATGGGGCTGGCATTCTGGGACTGTGGAGGAAAATCTGTAATTCTTATACCCCCTTCCCCTCTGACTCCACTTCTCATTCATATGCGGTGGTTCACCATTGTCCCTTATTATTTTTTTTTCTGTATGGCTGTAAAGCACCCAGTCAATATTGAAAACACCTCTCACATAAATGCCATCTGCTTTGTGGAGGAAAACCAAAAAAGGATCATAAACTTACAGCAGATCTATGCCAGCCTTACTGGTGAGTAATATGCAAGTGATTTCCTTCAAGTTTGGATGAGTTTTTGGGTTTGTGGTTTTGGCTCTGATTCTTCAGTTTGCTGCTGATTAGCATGTTAATGGGTGGCAGTTGAAGTAAAGATCCCTCCAATACGTCACAACTGGAGAGCTTGTTCCACTTGAGGAAAATAATGTTCCTTGCAGGTTATCAACAGATGATGTTTCATATTTATCAGCTTGGCAACAGTATGTGGTGTGAGGAGCTGAAGAGTTCTCAGTGGTAGCAGAAAATTTTCAATAAAGTAATTTTATAACTTATTCAGAATGCCACAATATCTTAAATAATAATAATAAAAAGGAAGCCGTGAAGTGGTTGCACTGAGCAGTCACGCTGTACTGTTAGACAGGGAATGTGGAACAATACTCTCCAGGTAACAGTTAATTATGAGCCATCCAAAAATAAAACTATCACAAAACATGATGCTTTGTGCAGCTGCTTGCATGTCTTGCTAGAATAGCATGAGGAAGAATAAAACATCCCAGGACAGAGAATAATGAAAGTGCAGGATTCTGTTTCAGTGATATAATGGGACTAAATTAAATCTGCAAGTTACACTTGGGGAATTCAAACACCCATAGAAGGAATTCATTGGCGGATCATTGGGCTGCCTTTGAATGGTGTTCAGCATCCATTAGCAATCCCACACAGTAACATACAGGAAAAGGGAAATAGAGGAGCAAGAGCGTGCACAGTAAGGGAGGATGGAGTTAGAAAGGACTCTTTCCACAGCACGTATCAGGTAACAGAAAGCCTGTGGAAAGCATTGGTCTAGCTGGTCATTTACAGCAGAGAGAAGATCTGTAAAGTTGTGTTGATATGCCCTGTCAAGGGCACTGGGCAATAGACAGCCAGGTCCAGCTTTGTCATCATCTTCAAAATATTCTGTGGTTCAGGCTCATTTGGGACAAAGTTGTGAGGTGCAATGCCAGGGATACACCGTTTTCTTGTGCTGCTTGAAAAGCACATAAAGAAACAGGAAAAGGACAAAGCGAGACAAAAAGATTGTCCACCCCACTCTGCAGAAGGGATGCAGATGTGCCACTGTAGTAAAAGAATTCAGTGCAGGTTGCTTTCATGTTCCCCTTCTGCAACTTCCAAAGCTCACGCTATTCGACTCGGCAACGCTCACATTACAGTCACTGTCATGACTTGCATTGAAAGGCAGACCACACGACATTGTGACATGTTATCAGGTGTTCACATCCAAATGTTCACACACTTCTGTACTTTTTCCAGTGTCTAACATGGCAACAGAAATGTGAGAGAAAGATTTTGGGAAAGTTATTTTGAGCCTTACAGATTTCAAGTTCTTCCTTGTTTCTGTCTCGGGAGGGAACAGTGTTTGTGCAGATTACAAGTTTTACAGCATAAGATGATTCAGGGAAAAGTATCTGGAGTTTTGGCTTCTGGCTCATACTTCCCTAACATTTACACTTTTCCAATTTGTCCATCACTTTCAGGAACACCATGTTCAGTTCAGTACATAAAACTCTGGGGTTTAAATGGAAAATGTTAGACTAATCCCTAGTAACTTTCAGAATCTAACCTCTCTGAGTTTTTTAAAGGTACGTCTTGAAACTGATTTGGAATATGAATATTTTAAGAAATATTTGGGTAATACATATGTTTCCAGTTCAAGGACTAGGAAGAATTGGACCCCACAGTATCAAATACAGGTAACAGCCTTTTATAGACAAGGTTTTCAGGAAGCAGGAATGCTGCACATGCTAAAGAAAGGAACTGGAAGGAAACACCCGGGAGCCCACATTTCTCTGGCAGTTAAGGAGCAAACTTGACATATTGTTAAGCATAAATTGAGTCTGAGAATCAGATCAGTGGTTATCCATGTGCTAATGAGGAGCACAAGTTTAAAAAGAATACTGTCGTCTCATAGAGCAAAAATACCATCACAGTCATTGTTTCTTATTTTAGCAGAAGAAAATAGAGTAGCTTCATGGTGCAGTTACATTATTAAAAGCATTATGTTCTCTATAGAGCATAATTAATACATGTCTAATATACCAAGGATGTTGTTAGATCTTGTACTGATTTAATCTTCAAAACACAAGACCTTTAGACATAGGAACCTTGAAACCCTAAGTAGCCCCTAGCTCTCTGTGTTAGCAGTTTTACAGAATCTTGCTTGTTTACATTGAAACAATCACTTTTCATCTCACTGCTTCTTCTGTGACTGCAGTTCCCAGGAGCTCTGAACATCATAATCTGAAGCCTGAGTGCCATTAGACAGGACTGTAAGCATTTATTAGACTCTTGCTGTCTGTGTTGATTCTGTCCCATTTTTGGCCCATCAAAGTCTCTTGCTCCATAAGGCCACACGGAGCTTCATGGCTAATGGGAGTTCACAGGCCTCTCAGCGTGGAGAGGGGTCCCCAGCAGCACAGGGCAGCTTGGTACAGTAGCTGTGAAGGGGTAGTAAGGAAGAAAAGTACACACAAGGTACATGTAGCTGCTATGTAGCCAGGAACTTGGTGGGACAGAGGGTTAGAGATGGTGCAGTGAGGCATTCAGGTAATGTAGACTGTTGTGGTATTGCTGCCACAACGGAAGGAATCTGGCTTTTCCCATGGATCGCTTCTGCTGCTGCTTTGAGGGGAGACAATTGCTTTTCAGCTGCCAAGGGCTCCATAGCTGCAGGTTCCACTTGGTACCTGTTGACCCCCTTTCTGCTGTGTACCTGCATCCCTGGCGGATGATGTGTGGAAAGCTGTGCCTGTGGGGAATGATCAATAAGCAGGTCACTAGTGCCAGAGATTAGGCAAGGTGGTGTCTGAGGGAGAGCTGCCTTTCCCCAAACAGCAGCAACTCACAGATTTGCTGCCTCATGGCAGCATGGAGAATTGAAGCCTCACTGAATATATCCAGACATTTTTCTTTTCTATGTACTGGGGCAGAACAAAATACTTAAGGACTACCAGGCAAGCATTGCATGCCCCAGCCAAATTAATTTCTTCTGTTTTCCATAGTGTTTTTCAGCAGCAAAAAGTAATGAGAAATACCTGGCTACTGGTATTTTCAGCTACATCTGTTCATTCTTCCAGAACTGAATGGTTTATCTGGATTCCAGAATATCAGAGCAAAAGCCTCATCCATTAGTGCTCTAAGACCAGCCACACTGGGCTTCTGCTTCCATTGGGAGCTCCTGTAACATCTGTCAAACTGGTTTCAAGTCTGCATTTGAAGTCCTAGCAAATTATACACTCGACTCACTCTTGGATGATGCTGCAGAATCTCTAACACTCTGTCCTGGCCCTGAACCTCCTGCTCTGCTTCTGTGATTCAAGAGTGTTTTTGTCAGGTCACAGCTGTAAGCAGTAGGGGCCTGATGCTGCCCTCGTATGCACCAGTGTAAGTTGATTCTGTTGGAGCCCCAGGTATGAATGGCTCTAAACAATAGCAGAATTAGGCCTTGAGTCTTAACTAAGTATTGTGATCCTTCTAAATTAGTCACTTTTCTGTCTTCTATGCTTTATTTTCTCAAATAACTATTAGCACATATTTAACTGTTTGCACTGAGGTGTGTATCAAGCTCTGGGCCAGCGTGTCTGCTCTGTTGTGCTTGGTGCTACACAGTCCCTTTCCCTGTACTCCTTTCCCTAGCCCTTCCAGCACGCTACAGGAGTAGACAGAGAAAGGACTGTGAGGTTTTTATAAATCCACTGAGTTAGCATTTTTTTTGGGAGAGGGAAAAAGGAGTTACTCGAAGTACTTTCATACAAAGAAATAATATTTTTGTCACCAATGTTTGATGTGACTCCCACTTTTGAAGTACCAAAATCCCACAGTTTACAAGAAATGTAGAATTATAGTAATAATCTTTTCGTTCAGAGCTTCTTATTCATCCAAGAACATCCTAAGTACCTACCTGAAATTCAAATGCACCTCAGTGGTACATGTGAGAGGTTCACTGGGACATCTCCAGTATGTAGGTGTTTCACTGCAGTTGACTTTGGTGACATTACCACCTGGATGCCTTGAGTCAGCCTTAGGTTAACTTTTGGGTAATCAAAACCTCACCTGTGGGTGATGGGATGGTGGCAAATCGGGGGGAGATAAAGCTCTGTTAGAAGCTTGAAAAATGGAATATGAACACTCTGTAAAGCTACCTTTGGTTTTCTGTGCCCCAGTCTCCCCATTTTTAAACAGAAGTGAGTGGTCCTAGGTATGCTCTAACAGTGATATTTAGTGGTCGAGTACTGTCTGTTCCAAAGTGCTTTGCTCCCGAACCCAGTTATGGTTGCTAAGTGACAACAACCTAATTGTCTCTCACACCTTTGACTAAGCCAAGCATTTAAAAGCAAGAAAGTGAAGAGCGAAGGACAATGCAGCTCTCCTGCTGTCAGTATAACAAACTAGGTTTGGTACTAATCTGTTTTCTAGAGCAGACAAAGGTATTTGTTTGCTATTCTTCTCCAGTAAATTTATTATTCCCAAGAGTATTACAGAGAATTACATTAATTGCTATGGTAATCACAACAGGAAGCAATTACTTTCAGCAAATAGCAATTACTTCACCTTCCCAAATTTGTTTGTGACCACACCTGGCCTTAATCCCAGATTTATAACTGACATTTTTTTTTCCTGGAAACTAAAATAACAGCTATTGCTTGCTCTTTGGTGGGGAGGGTGTAAATCTGCATGCTAGGCTCTTATCTCGTGCCAAGACCAAAGGACATAAACAGTTACTTTAGAATCTCATTGTATCATCATGGGTGGTTTTTAATTTGTGATGGGTATCTTGAAATAGACAAAAGGGCAAAATACCTGGGAAAAGGCCTGAATCTGTGTGAAAACTGGGACCACTTTGGTTTCACTTGAGACAGTCCACTGTGTTGCTCTTTCCTATATAAGGTCTTTAAAGAAAGCACCTATGTGAATATAGATTTAGGAGAAAATACAACAGGGCAAAACTGTTTGCTGTGTTAACATATCATTGTTACTATGCAAGCTGGTCAAATATTGTGGAATTAACAGTACTAAAATGTTATAGAATGCCTCCCAAAGACATTACATGATGTCTAAAAGGCAAATTCTTTAAGTTAATACCATGTATGATATCTTTCCCTTATTTCCTTCTGTTTTTTAAGCAAGACTTGTATTTTACCCAGTACAGCTTCATCAGACTGGGTTTTTTCAATCCCCTGTGCTTGACCTAGATTGAAAATTGTTGGATAAACAACTACAGCAGCGTTTGGCTATTCACAGCAGTATTCCTCAACATCGCTAATATTCAATAAACCTAGCAAAATGAGAAACCCCCAAACTATTCATTAGCAAGGTGCTGTGCTGTTCACGTAAGTAAAGTGAAAACCATTTTGTCCTTGTTATGCACTAGGAAAGACAGATGGCATTCTCTGCCCTGTTTATTGTCTCCAGAGCAAGACCAGCACTGGAAGATACCCAGGGGTACTTCTTGCAAGGGATGCTTTCTTCTAGCCAGGATGAAGGTGTACTTGGAGGATCAATAAGAATCGATGCCCTCTTTCCCACTAAGCTTCCACACTCAGAAGTGTTCTTCAGGGACTCCAGAGAAGTACAATCCATAGCTGGAGGCTGGATTCAGCACAGCAGGGTAAGAAAAATACAGGGAGCTCCCACTAAGTTGGCTCTCTAAAATCTTCTGTATGGACTTGGTAGCCCAGGTTCACTTTGCCTTGACACGAGTCCATCCCAGACCTATGAGGTGTGTTTCATCCCTGTAGCAGCTGTTTTTTCCCTGGAGAAAGTGCTCTGCAATGGTGAATGACATTGATGCTTTTCACTGCTACTTATTTCTAGTGCAGTGATTTATGGACCTGGGCCTGATAGCTAGACTAAGAAGATTCCCTGTGGGTTTGCTGGCTGAGAACATTTGCTAAGCCCTGAACAGCACAACACACAGAGTGTTAAGGCCAGATTTGCTTTTAATCTCTGCTTTGCTCTATGTGCCAGCAATTTGGAGGAATAATTGGCGTTACCTTGATAACTAACGGTCTGCCTACACATTTTTTATGAGCAGACATGATCTCACTCCATGCTGGATAGGGAAGTGCCATCTCCAAACAATGGGTTAACAAAGCCCTGGATCTGTGCTGATATCTGCGTTTGCTCAGCTTCAGGACTGTGCTACCACAGCTGAACAGCTCATAGCCAGCCTGAAGCACAGGCTGGGAGAGCTGAGGAGAGAGCTGGAGAAGAGAAAAGCAAGATGGACCAGTCTCAAGGAAGTTGAAGTCAGGTCTATAAACAGGCTGTGTCCTAGTTCTCCATCAAACCATGGGAATTAAACACTTCGCTGCATCTCCAGATACCTGAATGTAATTATAAATCTTGCTTAATGTGAATTAATGTGATTGAAGTCAGAATTTTTTCTAGGTGCTTTCTTTAATTGCAATATAACCTAATTATACATACCAATTATCTGAGAAACTGTATCATAACTGCCTCAGCACAATTCCAGAATAAGACCCTAATGGTTTGGTGGTTTAGACAGCACAATGCTGCAAGTTTGGGCACCATGTGATTTTTATGTGATGGAAAAAGAATCTGAACAGCCATTGTACACATGTTGTCTTCCAATACTCATTTTTCAAATAACTGTTCAGTTTTGCAGTTCTGGTTTTGTGGCTCAGGTTAAAGGACTGAAATAAAACAGCTTTTCCATGAAATCCATGTAATTAAAACCTGACGCTCAGCCACTAAAGAATTTCCCAGTGGCCAAATGACAACTGAAGAGTGTTGAGGGATATTAGTGACATTCTAAGTCATATCTGACTTCCAAATTAGAAACAATCAGAATTAGTTGAGGAAAAAAACTGCTTCATTCAAGTCAAATTTTAAGAGATACTGAGTTACTGGAGTGAGGTAAATTCACAGGGCATGTGAAAGACAGCTGGGAATGTGAATTAATTAGCAATTTGGATATGTAGATCATGAAAACGAATTTGTTGCACAAAACTGTAGCAATGTCGGGGGTTTTCTTTCTCTTCCCAGGATCAGATCATCTCTCCATTTTACCACTGATGAACAAGCTGAGAACATCCCATTCTGATGTGCCAAAGGATTGCAAGAGAAGCGTCCAAAAACCTGGGTACTGCTATTGCCTCACGTACACTTACCACTGACAACTGCTCTCCAGTCACCTTCGGTAGATGTTCAGTAAGATACTGCAGCTAGTGTTGCAGGGCTAGTGAGAGAGTAGGTTACTTTGTTCCAGGATTTATAAAATTAGCTGTAATTAACAGGATTTTAATGAATCTGACGGATTATGTAAAGGACCATATGCATTCCTCCTATGGGACTGAACCAGCACCCTCCAGAGGTAAAGACTGAGCTGTTGTTGCAAGTTATGCTAAAAATGTGACAGTCTTTCATGTTGGCCATAAAATCCTTATCCTCTAGGGCAAAGGCACAAGAAAGTTCATAATATTTGAAGACTAGTGAGTTACATCCACAGGAACTAACATCTGACAACGTTAGGTCAGAGACTGGGTTTGAATGAGACAGGAGGGATCAGCATCTACTCTATAAATACAGTTTATGGACCCTTACTTAAACTATCAGTGTCTTCATTCAACATTAGAAGCATGCAAATTATTTTCTAAAGCCCCGGAATGAAAATGGGTCATTGGTTTAACATGAAGCCTAATCTAAAACAGGCAGCTGTTCAGGAACAAGGGTAATCACACTGTGATGGAACCTGAGCTAATGGAACAGGTTATCACTGTAAAACCTCGTTGCTCTGAGGGGCATGTCTGCTGCTGCTTTGCTGTCCAGTGTCTCCTCCTCCAGGATGATGCAATTCCATCATAATCCTAAATTCTGGTGCTGTGTAACAGGACAGTTCCATGCAGGAGGCAGTGGGAATGTCAGTCTGAGGCAGAGAGTAGTTAATGTGTGGCTGCCCAAGGGTCTCAAGCAAGAGAAGACCCGGGAAGGCACCTTGGCTGTTTTCAGCCCTTTTCAACCTTCTTTTCTCCACTGTGAGAGAATGAAGTACATTTTCCATGTACAACAGAGGATAAAACAAAGATACAGAGAAAAGAGTCATGTAAGATATCTGTAGCAAATGTGGGAAACAAAATCAAATTTCCTGACTCTCAGGCAAATGCAAACAGCCTGTGTTTCCTTTGGTACACTTCAATACAGTTTACACTCTGAAGGGTGTTTTTCCTTCCTCTAGGGTTCCAGTGTCTTGCACCACATCTCTTAGGACTGCTTACCCATCAGTTCTGGCTTGGAGCAGGCAAGTTTTCAGCAGATTGTCCACCCACAGCTGCCATCTGGCATCCCCACAGAGCATTCCAAGGAGAGACAAAGACAAACTTCTCCAAACTTAATCTTTAAAAAGTCTGGAATTACTATTTTGCTCAAAGGTTTTTCTTCAATCAACGTGGTCAGAATCTGTAGCAGAGAGCTTGCCATTGCTTCTTGGTAGAGACACAGGAGACCAATACTTCATTGGCTCCAGAGGTCTGGCTCTGAAAGCAGGTGGGATCTAACAGGACTACCATGGAGAAGAGTCCTGGGAGACTCAGGGGAAGTTATTACTTTTTGGGAACTGATTGATGCCAGGAAGCACAGACTTTTTCACCCCTTTCATGTTTTCCTTCCCTAAGGTAATGACCTTTGATACTATCTCTGATAATGGACAAAAGGGACTTTTTGCTGGAGAATGCTGTGCATGAGAAGCAGTATTACCTAAAGCCTTTCTGGAGAGCCAGTGTATGTATGTACAAGCACATTGCATTTCAGGCATTCTCTTACTGACACATCATTCCTCAGCATTGAGATGTCCCATCTTGGCATTCCCAAAGGGCAGACATTCCCCCAGTCTTTTCTGAGTCTCTGCAGTACCCAGAACCATAGCTTCAAGGTGAGTGAGGAGGAGCCGTAGGCATTACTACAGTAATAAGTGAAATACTGTCACTTAGTAAAAAAAAGCCTCAGTTTGGCCAACTAGAAGGCCAAATTCCTAAATCCCAGGTGCTGTGAGAAGTTTTTTTCTTCCATAATCTTTATTTCTTCCCTGGTTGTGCACTTCTAACTGGTTTGTTTGGAAGATACTCCTTGATCAAAAAACCACAGACCTACTACATCTTAATGTCCTTCAGGGACAAGAATTGCCATTTGGCAAGTCATCCACTGCAGATTCACCCTAGGAGGAAGCAGCTTTAGCTGGAGATTGGAAGAGCAGGACAGGATGCTGTTATGCTGTAGAGGGATTCAGGGAAGAGCTGCTTGTGCTGACGGCTCAGCCTGTTCCGACAACAGTTAGGGTGGGATTAGTCCCTTGAGTAAATCCCCTCCTAAATGGCTCTGGGGTTTCCATGGAAGGGTGTTTCAACTCCCCAACTGCATAAGCAGGAATAAGTCACCTCCCCTCAACTGAAGACCATGTCCAGCAGAATGCTATTCTGTAGTTGTTCTGGAAAAGGAATGCAAATGAGATTTCATAGCCTGGTTTTAGTCCCATATATGTTTTTAGTTTCCCAAAGTAGGAATTTCAGCTGCAAGAATGTCTTCACAAAGTTCTTTTTTTCCCTTTGCACCTTTGCTGACATACCCAGCTGGGCGCTGGTTGAGCAGACAGTGGCCATGATTACAGCCCTGCAACATTTTGATAAAGAGAATTGCAGCAATTTTCTGTGTCAGACTGTGACGCGGTATAAAAGCCTATTTCTTTTAGGCTATTTCAGTTTAAGTACTTGTGCACTCTCTGTGCCAGCCTTGGCAGGAAAATAACACCGTGCTGCGTCATGAAAAATTTCTAAGTGAAGGCAAGTTATTCCAAAAGCAAAAGCCAAGGATTTCCACACAGGTGTAAAAACACATCCACCAGATATGATTTGGGATGGATCAGATGAAAAGATTTTGAGATGGGCAAATGAGAAGTCCCAATGATGTTGGGACTATTCTAATTTCCTGCATCAAAAACCTGTGGAGATGGGGATTGGTTACTACAGTAGCTGCAAATGTGGACCCAGTTGCAAACTGGAGTGCTGTACCTTTGCTCTGTGCTGGTGTGGGCCTGGGAGGCAGGGGGCTCGCCTGACTGAAAAGGATGTGCCACCGCTCACCTCTGCCCTTCTGTCCACAGCCACGGTGCAATCTGCTGGGCTTCTTTTCTGGAATTTGTCTTTGTTCTGATGTTTATTTTTGTTTCCATTTTTATTCTTCCAGCACAGTGTGTTTCCCAGCGCAGAGCTCTAGAGCAGAGCTGCCCCTCCTCTCCTTCACGACTGCTGCCTCTGACAGCAGCTGCTTCTTGAACAGGAAGCCAACTGAACCAGCAAGTAGGTTTTGCATTCTAAAGTCTGGAAAGCTCCTCAGTGATTCTTTGCAGAATACACACTATATATGTGGTTTCCAAAGCACAACTTACATCAAAACATACAGCATATTTAATTTGGACATATTCTCAGAGCTTCTTTGCTGCAGACAGAACTTGTTTAAACTAGTAAAGAAATTTATTTCTTTAAAACTTAGTATGTTGTTTTGTTAGATACAGGCATCATCCACAGCAAATATTTTAATTAGTGGCTCTCTAGAAGTGATGTTACCTCTCTCACTTGACTTGCGTTGAGGACAGTTAATTTCTGTTTTTATCTGGTCTATGTGGGATGTACATGATGTGCTAATGAAGAGAGAACAATAATGATGCTTAGCACTTAAACAGCACTTATTCCATTTTGCTGCATAAATATTAACTGATGAATCTTCACAAGAGCCCCAAGGAGTAGATTAATACTATTATATTTCTATTTAGGGAAGTAGAAGCAGAGAGGTGAAAGTAAGAAAAGGAAACAGAATTGAAGAGCTGTACTTTGCTAAGCTTTGTATAGCATATGAAAGAAGCCTGTAGGTGTTGTTTATAATTCTGCTTACAGTTTACATTTAGGTGTAACAGGAATATTACATCTTGCCTTTCTCTGGCTTTACTGGGAACTTGACAAATGAGGAGCAGAAATATCCTTAGAATTTAACCAAAAGGTAAGAAATTTAAACCATCAGAGGGGATTTTTCTTCCAAGTGTTTTATGCATTAAAGATAGGAAATACTTGGAAATAGAAGGAATAAAAATCACTCAGGCACTCCTTCCTTGCCATTCTGCTTTCTTCAGAAGTAATCATCCTGCTCCTTCATGCACAGCCCTGCTTCAGTACCTTCCAGGCTGCTTTTGTGTCAGGGGCAGGTTCCCACACCTTGTCTTTGGACCTGTGTTCTAAACCTAAACAGACCAAGAAAAAAGGAACCTGGTTTTGGACAGATGATAAACACTGTCTGTTCTATCATCCAGCCTTTGAAACACTCTCCAGTAGTTCTTTAGTGACATAGAATATATTAGTTCCAAAGAGCAGAAATTAATCCTTCAACAATTAAGATACTTCCTTCTCTGACAGCATTACTATCCTTGAAGAAACACAATACATAAATGAATTCTGTTGCTTGTATTCCTTGAAAGATACATTTGTCCTTTCAAAGCAGAGACATCATGTTCTTAACATCCATTTTTAATTGAAAAACCTCCTACTGCCTACATACAGGTGTAGATGTTTTCTCATTACTGCTAATCAAACTTCAGGGTTGATGCATTTCCCATTCAAGGGAGAGCAGAATAAATTCATGCTAATGAAAGAGAGGAAGCAACATTAGACTCAGAAGTTAAAACAGAGGAGTAAAAATTTATTTTAGATAGAGCATGTTCAATTAGATGCAATGTTTTCATAAACAGAGTATATGAAGAAAAATGTGTTTACATACTTAGTGATGTCTACTCTGCAAGTTGAGGTATGAACATAACCGCGTTGGTTTGCCTCCTCTGTCTGAAGAGTGGTGCTGCAGCATCTTGTGGTTTAGCTTGTGAAAAGAAAGCTGCACCTGGGGCCAAACACACGGCAAAAGATGTCACCACAGCTGGTTTGCCAAGACAGCTTATACTAGTGGGTGAGAGACCCCGATAAGAGTTTTGAGGCAGCAGTGCTAAAACAGAAAGTGCTTCAGCAGGGCAATGTAGGTAGAGAAGTTCTCAGAAGTCCTCCCTCCTGGGCAGGCTGCTTGCTGTGATTGTCCCTGTGTTGATACCACGCATGGCCCTTGTGTGCTTTCCACAGGCACCGTGGGCAGCCCGTGCCCTGGCTCTCGAGGCCTGCTCAGTGTGTGCCAAGCAGGAGAAATTTCACAAGTCTTGGACTTGAACGACAAGCCAGTGCACGCCTTGTAGTTCAGCTGCTTTGTCAGCACAGCACTGTAAGGGGGAGTTTGGTGCATCTTGTCAGAGTTAAAAATGTCATTGACATACAGGAACCAAAGCTAAAGACAGGTTAAAGAAAACAAAGCACTTAATCTGTGTTCAGCTACCCCTAGTTTTAACAAGATTTTCAGGATTTTCTTCCAAAGTACCACAAGCTAGAAGGTAACTTGCAGTTGAGGGCAGATTCTAGTAACCATTTCCAAAAGGGAAAGTGGTGCTGAGGACCCTGCCCTCTGCTGTGATCATCAATCCGTGTTTACAGCCCATGTTCATTGGAGAAGTTACCTGATTTTCCTCCCCAGGGTCTTTTCTCTGAGATATGACTAAATGTAGAAGTATTACTTTGACATTGTAGGCAGACCTGCCTTCTTCAAGTCTTACCTTAAGGCACTCCGCATTCCTCACTTAACACACTTCTACTCCTTATCGTTTCAGGGCTACCATGATACTTTACGAATCATGTACCATGAGAAACAGCAGTTGTGCTTATACCTTTTTAGAGATGTGGCTTCCAGCTCATTCTGAACTTGGCAATGAGTCTCTGCTGGTGATTTCGCTGCCTGTATTAGGTAGGTGCTTTTTCTCAGTTAATATTCCCCTCTCCACCACACTTACTGTGTCACGTAGTCCTGCTGCTGCAGCCATTCAAGGTGCAAAATGCCAGAGTCGCTTTGAGAGTTCCTTGTCTGTAAGAAAATGTACCATTTTTTCATGTGGCTGTTGTAGTCAATGTTGCAGTTCACTTCTTTTACTAGATTTTGCCATAGAAAAAGGGTGTATAATGAGCAGCAGTTTGGGGGAGACTGAAACCATGCAAATCTGCAGTCACTGGCCTCCTAGAGACGGGGTAGCATGTGTCATCTGTGGACTCCTGTGATGTCTGCTGCCTTCTTGGAATTCTTGCTCACACCAGTTTAACAACTTATATTTTTGGTGCCAGAATGAAAACAGTGAAATTACATGCAGTGATGTCCCAGTAAATTTTCATTTAGTAAAATAAACCACAAACAATCACAGGACAAAGAGGATATTAATGACTCACACTGTTTCCTTTGATTTTTTCTTTTTTAATGGGACACCTGCACAATGCACTCAACTTAAAATTGTTCATTTGATCTTAACTGGCCCCAACTCCGGCCAAGCAGAGGAACCACAAACTCCATCATTGTAATTTTATGTTGTTAAGCGAGTAAATACAAACATGTACTGTGTCAGTATGGTCAGATTGGAACTCATTGCATCTTCTAGCCACTCAGGACCATTCATGGGCAAAAATTTTTCTCTTCCTTGCATCTCTTACAAGCACCTTTTGGAGAAGGTGCCTCCCCAACAGGGTCAGGTTTCCAGGGGTCAGTAAGACAGATGGATGGGGCTGATCTCTTGTATGAGCCCATTAGATTTTGAGAGAGGGCTAAGGCAGAAACTAACACATGTGAAAAGCCATGGGATCTTAGCAAGTACAAAGAACATAGTTGCTGCTCCTTCTAATATATACAAATGTATTGATTTCTCTTTTGAGTCAATAATAAAATGTGTTTCTGCAGTTTCTCTTCTTGTTAGGCTGAATTTGTTACTTGTGTCATTAAATCACAATGTGGAGCTAAATGGAAAGTATGGTCTGTAACCCCTGGTGCTCCAGCTGGGGCCATCGGTCTGTTACATCCAAGGGGAGCAGCCCGCAGCCAGAGAAGCTCCCTAGGAGCCCTGCTGTACCTGGGAGGCCCAAAGCAAGGGGGTTAGAACTGCAGAGATTCTGGCAATCCTTCCTAGCATTTGCTGGAGCTATCAAGCTAGCACTTGGGATTTTAAGTTGTCAACTCTGAGACATTAGGGGTGAAGTGAATATTAATTCAGTTATATATAGGATGAAAGCCCTTCTGGGGATAAGGCAGCACTGACCTGACAAGGGCAGCTCAAAGTTTTAATGCAAAGAGGAAAGGGCAGGACGTGCAAATGAGATCTGGTATTTTATCCAAAAAATTTATCCATTGGAAGTCTAAGAGAATTGTGTCAGTGAAAGGGATTCAAGACCTTCTACTAAATGAGGTGCTTGAAAGGAAACAGGCTAAGTCATCAGGTTGCACCAAGATCCTTTTTATGGGGCAGGGTGAGCGAGTTCTTTTCACATGGTCCTCACAGGGCTTCCTCTGATTTCCCTTGTCTGAAATGGGAGAGTTTGTCTGAAAAAAAAAAAAAAAAAAAAAAAATTATGTCAAGCCGTCTTTGCAAAGGACAATGTATTCTTCTCTATTCATCTCCTTCAGAGGCATGTTTACCAGAGTAGGGCTGTAAAACCATCTGAGGCTGCTTAGTCAGATCAACAGCTTTGGCCTCTCAGCTGCACTTCCCAGGGAGGTGGCAGAGCAGGGCTGTCTGTGCCAGCCATGGACACTGCTACAGGCCCCCTTTTCTGGGGAACAGGACCACAGCCAGTGGAGAGCTTTCATTTTCAAATAAGAGTACTTCAAGTAAAGTCAGGATGTAGAGCATTTTATAGCATCTCTCCTAGGACAGAGACTAGGAGTAGCAGGTTTCCGCTATTTGCGTTTCCTCTAATTCCAGATATTAGCCAGATAGCTGGGATTTCTGATGCAATCTTTGTACTCGAGTGGAAATAGCAGGATATCACATGGCAGGTAAATCTTTTTTTTTTACCAGTAAATAAATAAACCAGTTAATTTTTAACATGTTGGTGCAATGACAGCACTAACAATGAAAAATGAGAGCAGTTACACTTTGGCACAGTTGAAAAATAATGCTTGGCCAATCCTTATCACCAGTATAAAAGGCTAGTCTCAGGTATTTTGCCTCTCTTTCATTGTAATGAACTGCATTTTTACATTAACCCTTTGCTAGTTATCTATTTTTTTAAGATGCTGAGGAATCATCCTGTCTGCACTTTCCAGTATGCCGAAAGGACTGTTGTTCTTCACCTGGTTGTAGACAATGCTCTGCTGTAGTCAACTTGAACTAAATAGGGCTCAAAACAAGTCGGGCTTCCCTTAGGCTGCCAGGCCTCCTGCATCTGTGCTGTTGGGTTGTCCTGTTGTTACATTCATTGTATTCATGGTGGCTGAGGAAATCACAAACTTTCTTCTGGAAAGATCATTAAGTACAGGAAAAAATTGCCTGTGGCAATTGTGAAGCCTCCAGTAGAGGTTAGACAGGGCAGATAGCTGTCAGATATGATAAATACAGATAATTCTGGCTTGGGACAGAGAAATAGATTGCATAACCGCAAGGCTCCTTCTAGCTCAGTTATAGCACATACGTTACTAAGATGCATATTAGTGTCCCAGTGTGGTGAGTGTTATCATCACTCATCCTGCAGTAAAATTTGATTTCCCCAGGAGAACATTCATACAAAATTACCTTGTGCTATCTGCAAGAATGAAAAGAGTATGACTTTTCTGTGTTAATAGAATGATGCTTTCGTGACAGAAAACTGGTGAGCAGTGTGGCTGGTGTGAGAGAGCATTGCCATGCCCTGAATGAGGCTGGGACATGCTTCAGGGTGGTGCCTCTTGAACAAGCCTTGAAAAGCAGAGCCCCATGGCATGGGGTGATCACAAAGGATTGGACCCCTGGGAAATAGCTACGTTTGCAAAACAGAGAGGGAGAGGCTTTGTAGAGATAAAATAGAGAGTTCAATTTCTTTACCAGGAAGATATGAGCAGTCACAGTGTGGGCTGGCTGCCTTACTTGATGGACCTACTCACTGGACCCCCAGCACTTCCATGCTCTTGGATTCAGAGTACTTCTTTGGTTTTGGCTCCTGGATGCCAAAGTGAAGTAGAGCTCTAACACTTCTTGCGCAGCAAGACAAGACCCTCCAGCTTAACCTATTTGGCCTCTGAAAAGAGGGTTTTCAGCCCTTACATCTTCCCAACAAGAAATGCAAAGCAGGTCACTGAGGCTCAGCCAACCAACCTGATAATCACCTTCCCTCTGTTCCTGAACTAGGCAGGAATGGTGCAAATTTCTGGAGAACGGATAAACTCTGAATGCAGCTCCTGCACCAATGCCTCCCACGTTCCTCCTCCCCAGTCTCCCTTGTCTATCCTCTGAGCTTTTCTGGCAGGTAAAGCCAGCAGCCCTGCTTACAAAGGTAGGATCGATCAGCATGTGTGCCAGGCATGTCCCAGAATTACCAGATTTGCTCATATTTTCATCAGGTATAGCCACAAGAGAAAATATAGCGGGGGGGGGGAATCTCTAAAGGCACTATAGCTTTTCACTATTCTTGACTCTTCCTTTTTTGTTCTCCCAATACAGATTAGTAGTGTCAGTATTTGCTTCTACTGCGCCACAGCATTTGCTGATTACAAATCACCACAAGTCCTTAGCAGGTTCCCCGCCACCTAGTGTACAACTCTTTGTCCTCTCACCACATTTACTGCCTTGTTTTCTCAACCTTTGTCTGAGATCCGATGGTTTCTCTTCAACAGATGGACCTGTGTTCTTGATTCCTCTTCTGCCCTGTCATTAGACTGGTCTGCAGTTTCCATAGAGATTGCAAGCCTCATCTTGCCCTCTGAATCATGGTCCCTTTGTTGTGATTCTTGACTGCAGAAGGACATTCATTTGCTCCAGGCACTTAAGTAGAGAAAGATGTATTTGACTCCCTCAGAATAGCAGTAATTTAAATGAGAGTGGCCTCAGACTATGGAGGAACTACAGAGAGCGGGTTATTGTGTAAAGGTCAGTGTGTGGAGGCTTTAATGAAACGGAGTTTCATGGAGCACTTGATGGCAAATGGAGGCGAGACTTTGAGATCTCAAGAGAAGGCAAAACTATTCTCATTCCTCTAATGCTAAAGCAACAATATCCTTAATACAGAAAGCTAGAAAGATTAAGAGTCACTGATTATAGCTCCCAGGCATTAGCTGTGTCTGCTGTGACCTGCCCCTCCTGTTAGCATGAGCTGGCTGTGCGTGTTATGCCTCATGATGTACTGATGATGATGATGATGTATGGGACTCAAAAAAACCACATCTGTCTGGAGCAGATGAAGGTAGCGTGTACTGTCTCCTGTGCAGGAGGGCAGAGAAACAAGCCCCAAACCTCACCTCTTGTTAGCACTTCTCTGACAAAGGCTGTGGCCAGCAGAAATACAAAGATCTATCTACCAGAGCAGCACCTGGAAGGGAAGGGTGCAGCAGGGCAAAATCCTGTAACTCAGTGCTGTGGTAACACCTGGAGCTATTGCCTACCAGAAACCTGGGCAGTTGTGTTCTCTGTACTCCTGCAGGAATGAAAGAAAAATGGAGCAATGTTTTTCATCCTGTTAGCTCCAAGTGCCCAAATGCCAACTATTAGAGGCCAGCACTGGTAGCCAAGGGAACAGTCCTCCCACTGGAAAATAAGAAAAACACAGCTGAACAGCATGTAGAGAGGACAGTACAAAAAAGGCTCTTCAGATCATAAGAACATTTGGGTTTTGTTGTGGAGTTAGTTTGTTGGGGTTTTTTTTAAATATAGATGGCTAGCTCTAATCTTTTATCCATTCTGAGTGCTTAGACCGCCTGCAATCTAAAGTGCTTGGGCACTCTTCAGCCTTTAATGGGTTCTGGGAGTGCTTCAAACAGTTACTGCAATTCCATCAAATAAATGCACAGCTGGTCTGAACTGGAAAACTTTCTCAGTTTCCAGAAAAACAGACCTCTGTGTGTGTGTGTGCACCTGCCACTGGTTCAGTCTTAGATAACGGCCACAGATGAAAACTGAAGAAAAAAGTGAAGTGGTTAAAGATCATGTTTCTGTCCCAGCCCTCACCTCCTCTGCCCCACAGTGCTGGCCCTTATTTAACAAATGCAGATTAATGGCCATGTGTTGGTGCCATATGGACATATTTCTGCTGGGAGTTTTGCCCTGTATGGATTGTATAGGAATTAACAGAGGAGATCTCGAACTTGTGGATGATTTCTGTCTCAAGTTGTCCAAACACTTTGCAGATACCTGAGAGCTAATTTGATCTGATTTGGGATTATATTCCAGGAAAGACCTGATCTGAGTATGCGATGATCTGGATCTGGTTCCTTCATTAGATTAACAAAATCGGCTTTGGGTTGCGCTGATTTCCTTAGGAACACACATGTACCTGGGACCAAGCCCTGGAAACTGTTACCTGTTTAGCTCCAGAGCTAAACAAGATAGTCTAGCATCTATAAGGAGTCCAAGCAGGCTTTCTGTTGCACACAGTGTTACTGTAGTTCTTGCTGCACTCTGGAGACATAGGGGAAGAAAGCAGTTTGATATAATGTTTTTCTGGGATCAGGACGTGCTTCAGAGGCCAAATTGAATTATTTGTCCCTTACTTTTACAGATTGAGCAATGAGAAAAAAATAGAATTCACTTTGAATGAATCAGTTGATCTCATTTTATATAAAGACCGGTAAGTTCTAGCTGGAAATGATTACTCTGCTCTGCAATTTATTCTGGCTCTTTTTTGTGGGGCACCCACCCTTGTTTTCAGACACTAGTATTTTTTGATCCTGTTTTACTTCAACAGCTCTGCTGTGAACTATCTTCTTGTAGTGTTCGGACCAAGCTAAGTTACACTCCAGCTAGTCCCTTAAAACAATCACATAGCTCCCAGCTGAGGGAAGCTGCTGCTTGATGTGCTGCAGAAAGCACACGGAGTCCCTTTGGTTTTAACTATATTCATAGGCTGAGCGGTGTTGCACACAGCAATTTCTAACAAGAAACAGCATTTATGTTTGTCACTTATTAATTCAAGCCTCCAAGCACAGAGAGTACTCAATCAATTCCTCTTCACACATTCATCTGATCAATTTGCAGTGTCACGACAAAAGCAGAGAAATCGCCCATATCCCAGGATGCACAAGGACCTTTCTGAAGGAAAATTTTTCAGTATTAGGGTTCAATGCAATTTGTTTCTGAGGTTATGTCTTTCCCAGTCTCACTACATCTCTGATTCAGCCTAGTGAACAGGAACTGAATCAAAAAGCTTTGTTCTTTCATACTTAAACATCAAAAGATGTTACTAACTTTCTGTCACCTTATGTATGTCCCCAGGTGACATTAATGCCTTTCAGGAGCACTAAGTGAAGCCTGAGCAGCCTGAAGCTCTTCAGCTGCTCTTCAGCAGCATTAGCAGTAGGCTCTGGAGCACCAGGTATCTTTGCTTGCCTCTGTATGCTGTGTTCCCAGGTTGTGTGTGCGATGCTGGCGTCGCACTCCAGCAAAGGACCTCACCTTTGGCTCTCCAGTGAGCAATGTTTTGACTGGTGCTTCTAAGATGTGAAACTTTTCCATGTTTTGGCTGGAAGTTCTCATCGATTGTTGCAATGTATCCCACTACTTGTGGGATGACAGCAAATACTCTGGCTCTGCACTGCAAAATGCTCATTAATTGAAGTCAAGTGGAGTTTATTTATTCAAATCACAGGCCAAAATCCCTTATTGAAATCGTTCCTCAAAGATTATAATGGGGAATATAGTACATAGAAAATGTTTCCAGTGCTCGATTATGGTATAAATGCAGCTTTAGATTGCAACTTGTAACCGCACGATGTCTAAGGCAAAATCATCCTGCATTTGAAAGGGCTGAACCCTTTACATTCTTGCCTAAAGATTACATAGGGGTACTGCATAAGAAAATATATTCTGACCATAGGCTTTAGTTTAACACACTTATTAGGAAAGTTCACAGAGAACTAGAACAGATCACTAGGGATAACCTAACACCTATCATTTATACAACTGTATTAACTAGCTTTTAATTTGTGTTGCAGTTTAAACCATCAATGGAACAGCATTGTCACTGTGGTGTGATAGCACGATCTGGAAATGTCCACAGTCTGTTGTGGGAGCAATGAACAGAACAGTCAGCAAACATCACACTTAGGCATTTCATGCTGTAGTACACAGAAAACCAAAATATCAAAGCCAAGTACACTGCAGAGACATTTTGGTTAACTGTTAAATGGCGTGGCACATTTCTGCTGTTTGCTGTAACAAAACTTTTGTGCTGCTCCTACAGAAAACATCACGTGTATTGAATTTGTTCACACATTCTGTGGGGTTTGTAACCATGTCAGTCCCTGGCACCCTCTCTGGGGTTCTGAGGAATGTGTAAAACCCACAAAACCTAGCAGAAAAGAACTTGGACTAAGCTCAGAGTTTCAAAAGGATCTAAAGCTTTTTACCTCGAATTATATATAATCTCTCTGAGGCCCAGTGTCTGTTGATCAGAAATACTGTGGTGTGTGAGCTGCCAGTCTGGGGCAGGTTTGGGTCCCTGTGACAGCTAATGTCACTCTATCTCTGCCTACCCCACAAGTAAGGATACTACGTATGTCCTTTGTACCAACTGCAGGACAAGTAAGCAAAACAATGCCGTATGTTAAGAAAACATTCCACTTAAGAAGGCACACAAAATAACTTACCTGAGGGTAACACAGTAAGACTGCTTGCAGTGTTGACAGTGTCACAGCTTCTTATTTTCTCTTCAGCAGTTATTAATAACACTTGTGCTGAGGTGATTATTGAATCTTCCCAGAATGACACACCACAAATATTGTCAGAATAACATTCAGAGGCCAGTTTCCCATCTTAGTGTTTCTTGGCTTGTAAGGACTTGTGAGTCCTTGCCACGCTAAATAGAGAATAGTCACTTTGGGCTGCTGTGGACATAGTGTTACCTGAAATAAGGCAAGAGCCATTCAGTGTCCTGCCTTCCTTTCCTGTACTATAGAGATAAAACAGGTTTCCTTCTCAAGAGTCCACAGAAAAGGTTTCTGCAAAGCAATGAGAGTTTCCTGGGCAGGAAGCTCTGAAGGAACATTGTGTGTTTCCAGTCACAGGAGAGCTGGAAGGAAAGCAGCTCACTTCTTCTTAGTGTTTTTTATGACACAATGAAATGCTCAGACCAGGCCATTCAGTATCAAACGAGAACTGTCAGGATAAGGAGCTTCTAACATAAATCCAGGTTAGCCTCATCTTCAAGTTAGGAAATTACATCATGGCCAAATAGCTAACATTTTTCTTCGATGGCTTTCTTACCGTGAGGCCGTGTGTAATGGCTCTGTCAGCTGAAAAGCAGCTCTCTGTTCCTTGCAGTTCACCGGGTGAAATGCACTAGAAAGCTGTGGGTGACAAGTGCTGGATAAACATGTGGGGTTTTCATCTTCTTTCTTTTTTTCTTCTGTTTTACCAGAAGCCTCTTGCTAAGAAAAGCTCTCTAGGGTGTGTTTAAAGCACCGTATTTCAGTTTTGCATAGACAGAATGAGATCTTATTGAGAACTCCCACCATACTCATGAATCGGCGCGTACGTATGCATTATTATGATGATGCTGTTCACAAATCCCCATCTGAAGTCACCACTCCAAAGTGGCCTTAGTTTTTAATTTCATATCACAAAATTGTCTTACTAGTTGATCTAGGGGAAAAAAGGATTATGAAAAAGACTCATTACAAAGCCATATTACAAAACTGTAAAACAAAGTGTGTATGTAAGAAGTAGGAAACATATTTGGAATGAATATACCAATGGTAATTGTAACTAGTGTTAGAGTAGAAGGCAATAACAACAAATCAAAGACATGATATAGGCTGAAATTAGTGTAATTAGTAGTTATTGTATTTGCTTCAAGTGTGGATACTGAAAAATGATAGCACTGGGAGGCTACAGATATGGCATATGAAATTAGGCGTTGAAAATCTGGCACAGAATTGATCATTAAAGTCTTAAGAGTGTTGGAGAAATCTCTTGTGTGTGGATGCTGGGCCATATTGTTGATACAGTGTCTGGAAAATCAGAGCAGAGTAGTAGTTAGTGTTTGACACTGAAATATGTACCAGGACCTGTGTGTAATCCTGAATGTTAGATTGTGAGTCTCTCAATCAAGGGTGACATTACAGGGGAATACAAATGGCCTACTATCAGGACCTGAATTGAACCCCTGGGTGTTACCCCTGCATAAACGATTGCAATAATACTACAGCTGGATATATTGCATATTTCCTAATCTGTTTCTTGCTGTACCATGACCCCCTTTTCCTCCCTCTGCTTTCTTGCTTCACCCCTGGAAAACCCAACCCTGAGCAGAGCTGTAGCATTCTGAGGTCTAGTGGATGAGGTGCTAGGAAGCACAAGGGAGGGAGGAATTCTTCCTTCTCCGGCTCCCAAAGGAGAAGAGCTACCTGGAAGAGTTCTTTCTCACATGATGAAGGGAATTGCTTTCCACACTGAGCAAAACACTTGTACTGTAACAAAGAACACTATTATTTTGCTTTCTTGGTGCGGTGATTACACCTACAAAGCCTCCCAGACCATCCATCTGGGTGGTGCCTGCAGCTACGAGAACTACCTTCCCACACACACTGCAGAGTTCGTACTGGCAGCTGAAGAAAAGGTAAGCAAGCTGTGGAACTGCTTGTATTACACTGTAACACAAAACCAGAACCACCAGAACAAGTCTGGTTTTTGTTTCTACAGCGTCATGAGGCTTCTTTACCTGACAGCATCGTCTGTCCAGAACTCATCCAAATGACAGCACCACAATACAATGTGGTGCTGATGTTTTTTACATCTCCGTACAAAACCAGGACTCCAGTGTCAATTGTTTCACAGCTGCTGGAAGCAGCCTGCAGTGGACGCTTTCATCATTTAAAGCCATGTATTCTTAAGTCTATTTAATTAATTAGAGTTGGTCACCATTCCTTCTGAAGTCTGTTGCTGCTTTATCAAAGGAGGTTGGCTGTATGCTTAGATCAGTGCAAGCAAATGAAAGAGAAAGGAGATGGTGCTGTAGGAGCTGGGAAGCCGAGATAAACCCCTTTATTTGTTATGACAATCTGCTGATCCTGAAGGGACCAACAGGTTTTCCATACTTCCAAGTACGCTATTACGATCATGTATCTATCACTCTTTCTTTCTGACCTCAGTGGCTTTGGAGGAACATTTTTCTTCCCAAGAGGACACAAGATTTATATTTTGTAGCATTTGGTAGAAGAGAAGGAAGATACTGGCCTTTTGGTAACACCTTCATAAAATCTGAGCAACATGTTTATAAGCCAAGATTTGCAGTATAACTTTCACCTCTTAAGGGATTTTGATTACGTCTCCTGAACATAACTGCTGGGTGGAGAATACACAGCTATTGGTAGAGTCTGTGGTCTCTGCTATAGACTGCTTTCACCACGTGTAATTTATAATCTGCTGAAATGAGACTGGCTGGTGGGGTTTTTTTTGATACCTTGGAGGGAAAACAGTCAAATAGGAGAGGACCTTACCATCTAATGCATCTGCTACGGCATCGATACTTGTGTAAAAAAGATATTGCTGTGTGCAGAACAGGCAGCAAACTCTTCAGAAACAGCCTGAAAACACTTTAAACTGTTTTTGATGGCATTCTAGGGTAATAAAAGAGCCTTCCTTAACTTGGGTTTGACTTTTCAACCAGTGGTACAAAATTGGATGAAACTTCATAAACTTCTCTGTATTAATACACTTGACAGCTTTTATGAAAACAGCTCATTTTATAACATTTCAACTCTACAAGTCTCCAAGTTCTGAAGTGCCATGAACAAAACCTCCCTGTACCGTGCACTTTCTATGTGGCTTTAATTATGTTCAATAGGTGTCATTTTTCTCGAGGAGGGTCCCAGATGCCTCTTTGCTTTGTTGACTGGAAGCTCCCCGGGAGGGGATCTCTGACAACTCTTAGTCCTGGTGGAAGAAAGCTCTGCTGCTCTAGTGCAGCAGGTTTGTTTGCACTGGGGATCTTAACAAGCCACTGGGAGGCAGGGAACATGAGGGCTTAAAATGTCACCCAATTCTCCAACACTCTGAGCCTCCTCTAATTGCTTACTTCTGAAAACAGGGCTGCCAAACTGTTTCATTACTAGCCTGTTACGCTCAGCAGAGGTAGCACTTACTTACCTTTCCAAGTGAAATGCCCAGAATAATACCTGGCAAAGAATCGGGCAAAGTGCCTTCCTCTGAATGAGCTTTACCTTCTTGAACTGCCATAAAATACTGACTGTGTCAACAGAAAAATTAATCTCACCTTTGTCACCACTGCTCTATTTTTTTCCAGACTGCTAAGAGCCACAGGCCTTACACCCCCAGTACGCGAGAACGGTTTTCACACACTGCCACCTGTCGTTAGAGGGTACCCCTTTCATCTCTGCACTGGGGTTTTTATTCCAGCAGTAAGCACATCGTCCCCAAGAAGTCTGTTAAGAGTGCAGTAAAGCTGGAAGAACTGCTTTAATTCCTACTTGCTCCACCTCAGGTAGCATTCTAACAATTCTGCTTTCAATTGTGGCAGTAGCCAAAGTAGTGTTGCTTTTCCTCCCACCTGATTTACCTCAATAGTAAGTTTGTATCTTTATTCGGATCACAGCCAGAGCATTCATGTTCTAACGCAGCAGTAAATTTACAGCAACAGATACACACACATCTCTCAAACTTTGCATATATTTCTAAACACCAAAATGATAGTTGTTTCAGAATGTGGATGTTTAGTTACAGTTTGCGTATCTATAAGCTACAGATTTGAGTCCAAAATCTGATCAGATAACTTGTTCCTTTTTATAAATAGTAGAACTTAGTATTTCAGCAGCAGGTAGGAAAGTAAAACAATTTGTGTGTAATTGAATAAGGGGTGACTACCATGTGTTGGAGAGCGATCCTAAAGCAGCCAGGCACACGTGGCACTCAGATGAACAGTGATGTTACCAGCTGGCAAGATGCTAAAACCAACAGTGAGGCTAAAGGTATTTAAAACCCATGCCCATGCATTGTCTGAAATGGCCTCTCTGGCCTTGGATACTCGTCTGTAATTCAGCAGATCTAGGCCAATTCCTAGCTTTCTTATTTCCTCCCAGCTCTCTTAAGCTCTGCTGCTGTAGTTCATCTGCCCAGCAGAGCTAATTCAGTTCCTTTCTCTCCTGCCTGTTTCATTTGCAAGATCTATGGGCAGAGATGTTCCTGTGTACGTACTGCCAGAGAGGCTCGTTACTGTTTTGGGCTTGGTGACATCTGAACATGACTTAAATGTTCCTCGATCTAAGCTGACCAGGGAGAAGCTTCACCTTTTCAGGGCCTAAGGGAGCATGTTTTGGACCTAAAAAGGACATGGATAGCAAAAGGCTCTGCCCAGGATCAACACACAGCCTGGGCAAACTTCCCACAGTTAAAAAAGTCGACCATACAAGCAATGGGCAATATTTCTGCAGCCAAAGAGAGCAAAGTATATGTGTTTTTCACATGGAAGTGGGGAGACTTTGTCATTTGAAAGCAGAGCAAAATCTGTGCTTGTTCCAGGAGATTAGCTCAGAAAGTATGTGGGTTTCGTGACAGTCTCTGAAGAGCAGAAACCTTTACATGAGAGCAAGCTGTTCAGCCTGAGCCCAGGGCAGAACTACAGTTCCTGGTTATAAACATTTGCAGTGGAGAGGAAAAAAACCAAAAGGGTGTTTTGGACCCATTTCATACCTGAAACCATGAGGACAAACTTCCAGAAGGCCAGATGTTTTTGTCTTCTTTAAAGCTGAGTGATCTAAGCAATACACCTAAGAATTTGTGTGTTTAAAAACGTAGAAAGGCACAGCAAAATTGGTCACGTTTGTTGCTGCCACAAAAATATGTTTATTTGCATATACAAATACTCGCAGGATATTTATTATAACTGAAACCCATATGCCCCCAATTTAAATGACAAGTTCACTAACCATGTAAAACTGCAACTGACAGTTTTACTCCCCAAATGTTAAAGAACTTGGGGCTTCTTTCTGTTCTTTATGCAACTGTTTTGCCCTGTTTTTCAAATCCTCTGCCTTAGCATCATTCTTCTCAATGCCATCTCCCAGTTTGTACATTCGACTGGCATTGGCGCAAGCCCATATGTGACCCAGCTCACACCCTTTCAGCGAGTACTTCAGAGCATGGCTCATGTCCTTAGGGACCCCAGGGGCTCCTTGGAGGTATATTACACTGAGGTTGAAGCAGCTAGGAGCAAAGTTGCCATCACAGGCTTTTGTGTAATAGTCTCTAGCGACAACAGGGTCAGGTTTATCATCGTTTACTCTCCCGTCATGAGCCAACAGCCCAACACTGTGACATGCATTTACTGACTTCTTCCCACCTTTCTCACATGACTTCATAAAAGAGTTATAGGCAGCTTTCAAATCTGGAGCGAGTCCACCTGTTGGCCAAGAAATCAGAAGATTACTGCAAGGACATGCAAAAACATATGGGAGCTCTCTGCTTTACAGCATGCTTCCCAGTGCTCCTTGGGAAATACGCATCCCTCACTTTGGATGCTACAGTCCCAGTTTAGGACTTGGAGACACTGACTCCAAAACATTTTGCTGCTGTCTTAGTTATAAATCCCTCCTCCACACCCCCAGTGATGACAGCAGTTTATGCAGACAGAAAAAAAGCAATCCGAAAGACACAAAACACTCTTTCCACTTCTACATCTATGGATATCTTAATAGCTTGCACTAGGCAAAGTATCCTTTTGCTAGTGTATCTACTGGTACCCCAAGACTGTTACTAGTTCTGAAGTGCAGTGAAAACATCCTAACAGTGCTCTCACTCGGGAGAGGTCTCACTAGTTTAACATGGATACATTTTGGGCAGACTTGGGGCCTACTTATGTAAGCAGTGTTACCCATCTGTAAGTTGATTTCTTATTTTCTCTTCCAAGGATGAGAAGGAATCCAAATTTAAAGAACAGAACAGAGAGCAGCAGTGGATGTACTCACTGCTTATACAGACTTACTCATAATAAAAATAATACATGTGGTTAACCTAAAGTTGTTTGCTCAGAAGGAAGCAATTTAAGGTTTTCCTCCCTTCCCAGCTTTTATTACGTATACAGGGGACAGGACCAGTAGTTCCTCCTTCAAGGTCAGAAGGAAACACAGGTGCTTAGCACCTTGAAAACGGTGCCCGTACTGGGAGGGGTCCGCTCTGCTGGCAGGGCCGCCAGAGAAGAACCCGCGAAGCTTCCACCACCGCGCCGAGCCCCGGGGGCCCAGGCAGGGGGGATTTAGGGGCGCCAGGGCAGGGAGCCCCCGGCGGGGCAAGATACCTGTGAACCTGATAATGCCTTGTTTC
>JANHFX010024952.1:0-24678 GCA_027560015.1 Chloroceryle amazona
GCTTGCTTCTGCATGACCTCTGTCTGGGTTGCCACATTTTTTCTGGCGGGAGCTTTTGTCTGTCTTGCAACCAGCTCTAGTCCTGCATGTGCCCTTTTTTAATTTTTATAATTATTTTATTTTTATTATTATTTACTCTCTTGTGCTCCCCCCACACACCCTGCTGGTCACGCGCCAACAAGTGCGAAGGCCGCCATCTCGCTGTTTGCAGTCTGAGTGCCGCTTCCGGTTTCACCATGTTTAAACCTCCCACAGGTTCTCCAGGAATGCCCCATCCATGTAAACCCTCTTGGCCTCCCCTGCAAGAGCTGCTGAATCCTGACGGGTCTCTCCCTTCCTCAGGCTTCCCTGTCTCAGGGAACCCCCTGTCCACCTCAAAGACTTAAAAAAAAAAAAAAAAAAAAAAAAAAAAAGGAAGGAAAAAGCCTGTAGCGCTTTGGCATGGGGTTTACTGATGCTGACACTGCTGTCTCGCTGTTCGCTGCCATACAAACCTTGGACAAATTGCCAAAAATATTGTGTTCACTACGGATACATGTACTGCATGTTTCTCCTCGACATCATAGTTTCATTTCAGTTACCTTTGTTGCCTGATGATTGAAACCAGAAAAATAGACCAGTTGTGTCCACAGGGTTAACTCTCTTATCCCCTCAAAACATGTCAGCCACATCTTTCCTCCCTATCAAGAAGAATCCATGGTCCATGCTATGTTCTTTGTTTGTTTGTTTTTAATTATTATTTAAAATAATTGCTAAAGCTATCTTTCAAAAGAAAATTCCCTAAAAAATATTTTCTCAAGTACTTTTTGTCCTTTGGAATTAAAAGAGTGAGACCCAAGCAGGATACAGCAATTTTTCTTTGACCTAACAAGCACCATTTCTTCTGATCACAAATGCACATTAACTCAGGATGGACATATCAGAACAGAAATATTGAGGAATTAAGATAGTATCCCCAAAACTTCAAAGGACAGCCTCCCTGCTCTTAATGTCTTTCACTGGTAGGACGGTAGCATATCCTCTTTGCTGAGACAGGAGACCTGTTTCTAACTTTTTATGTGTATATTCTGTAGGAAGTTTTAAAGTGTTTTGTGAATAATTTGTCTTTATTAAAAATGTTTAAAAAATTGAAGCACAGAACATGCACAATGGTGTATTTGATCTGAAGTATTTTCTTAGTTTGCTTTGTTTCCACTGTTTTGTTTCCAGACTTGTTTGATCCTAACTTGAATTTGATTGCTTTCTTCCAGCCACTTAAATAAAGCTATATAAATAAAGCATATTAAAAAAATGCATAAATAAAGCAATATATGTATAAATTCCTGCAGAGAATGATGCTCAGAAATTCTTTGCTTGGTGGAGTCTTTCCATTGTCACCAAAATCTTTTGTTTTCTCTTTTGGTTTAAAAGCTTGAAAAGAATACCTAACTGAAATGATTTATTTTGTTTTAATCCTCTTTATATTTTCATTTTGAACTGTGGAAGTTGGTAAGAACAATTCCACATGGGAATATTAGTGATACCTATTATGTTACATGGAAAATATATGGTTTGATCATTTTATATGAACATATAAATCATACTGGAACGTGCAAGTACCATCTGGCACACCATATAAAATCTGAGAGAACGGGGTTTAATATTGTTATTGCTAAAATTCCATGTATGTAGAAACAAAGACTATTTACATACTATTTTTCTGTCTAGCAGTGTCCTCAGTGAACATTGTATGTTTTGGTGAGATATCACTGAGTGATTGCTTGCTGATTCATTTGCAATGTTAATTACACGATAGCTCTCTCCATGATGGGTAGTAAGTTGTTAATAGGAAGCCCTTTTCCAGTGATGGAACACCCATTCTCCACAGAACTGATTTTTCCTTTGGCAGTGTATTCACTAAACCATTTCCTTCTAATGGCTTTTGGTAATTGCACTAAAAAGGTTTCAGAACAAAATGAAAGAAAGACAAAATCTAACAGGGCTTCATGGTCTCTTTGTTGTTGTTTTTTAGATTTTATGGTTTGTCTTGGAATCATAAAAATAACATAAACATAAATGCTCAAAATAAAAAACAATAAATGGAAACAAAAAAAGAAACAAAATGTTCTCATGCTGACAAAAGAATTTTTCTTGCCAGGATCAGGTTTAAGTTAGTGACAATAGGACAAAACAAGTACATTATCACCGTCATCTATTCACCTCTGAACAGCTGTTCAAGATGTTTAAGTTGCAGTTAACTCTGCATTGTGATAAAGAGCTATCTTAGGCAATACTTCCAAGATCCCATTCCAGCTTTATTTTTTTATGATTTCTAGAAACTGAAAACAAGCAAATATTTAATAGAGTACTGCATGTTCTGGGCCAAACACATTTTATTTTTCTATATTCTCTAGATGTTTCAGATATGTGTGGTGATGTAAAGAAGCACTGTGACATATGCATCATACCACATTTTTCTCTTGAACAAGAAAAATCTCTGAAGTAGAGCCAGAAATCCTTTTCTCAACCACCTGAGGCTTAAGTCATTTTATCTCTTTCCTGTTCACTTTTTCATCAAATGATTCTGGTACTGATGGGAGATGGAAAGTACTTCCACTGTCAATATCTATCAGGACAGATGTAGAGCACAACTCACCTTGGCTAAGTACAGACTGTGCATCAGATATTTCAGCAAAGGTCATAGACACTACTACCTATGACTATATGATCCCAGGGATAGATGGGTAGGGTCAATCTCTACAAAAGTTAGATGGCCTCCATGCTGTATTCTAATCATGACATTGGCATCATTGTTCACTCAAATTGTAAAAAGATCAGTTCTTGGCCATTATGTTTCACATAAACAATGATAAAAACATACAGTCTGTTCAGTAAACAAAACCAAAAAGCTACCTGTGTTAAAGTTAGGGTACAATAAGTAATAAGCCAGAGTGGTCAGAGCATACTGATGAGCCTTTTATAGGCAACTTGTACTTTTAACAAAATAGTAGAAGAAAGGCTTTCCAGGTATCATCAAGCAGTAAAGCAATACTTTTCAAATTTTAAATTAAAAAGGACAGTGTTTAACTTCAGTCATGCTTTTTTCAGTGAGCTCTCTATCCATGGCCAGTTCTACAGCTGTGATACCAGAAGACCTTGCAGTATAAATTCACAAGACAAAGCCTTTCCCGTGGTCTAATGGAGAGTTCAAACCTCAGTGAAACTAGAGGGAACAGAAGTTTTCTTGTACCGTCACCAGGAATTTTTTAGCTTTCATGGTCTGGATGCCTGCTAGTGCATAAGCCTTGTCTTTTTGTGCAGAAAGCCTTGTAACTTACACAATTTTCCAAAATTCAGTGTTCAGAAATGTGGGCTTTTTTCATATATTAATACTACAGAAGTGCCTACTATCTATGTTCCTGCATGCAACATGTCTGGAATAAGCAGAATAATATTTATTCAAGTATCCTGTATAAAAGGTTAATTTTATAAGAAAGGTAAGATGGAAATGGTCCTCTAATATTAGCAAAGACAGATATAATTGTAAGTAAACTCATTTTGTAAAGCAAGTTGGTACAAAGTCACTGCCTCTGGTACAAAAGGTAGTTTCAAAATATTGCAGTTAGTGTGTTTCAAATCAATTAAATCACTAAATGTCATCTTTTCTTACCCGCACTTCATCTAATACCTTTGGCAGCCTTTACAAAACTGTAGTTGGGTGTGTCACCTATGCCTGTATACACGTTCTTGCATGCAGTCACATATATACACATTATACATGCATAATAGATTTGTGTTCAAGTGCTGGAGAAAGGCAGATATTCCAATGCCATATATTTTTTCACCTTTTCATGTTGCTTTTTTTCCTCACTGGAGAGCTGCCGTTGCCCCTTCTAATGCATGTATTCCTAGTAATTCAGTGACAGTGTGCTTCAAATGCAGAACCTTTATTTCTCCTGTGGGTACTTAGCAGCTATTTGAGAACATTTCTGTCTAGTGATATTATGACATTACTAGCAAACTGATTCATACAGTTGATTTATTGACTTTGTGCACTCAAAACTGCTTCACATTCAGATCTATTCACAGTCCTTGCTCTGATTTCTTGCATGAATGAAAATGTTATCCCATTTGAATACAAATATTAAATCAATCAACATGAATTGCATTTCTTTCTAAATGTAATTGAGATTAATCTTTGGTAAGTTCTAGAAATCTTAAATTGCAGCACTGTTGCGCATCACTTAAATACAAAGTGTGTTTAAGTGTGGTTGATTGATCTCTGGACACCTGCAGGCAAATACAGGATCAGTCTACTGGAGTTACACTATTGAACAGTAGTTTTCTCTTTGCAGGATATAAGGACAACTTTTCCCCAACTTCTTTTCCTGTCTTGATTCTGTTTACATCTCTGTGTAGACAGACTCCTGTAGCCTTGAAAAACTCGCCATAGGCTACTCTGAATGTAAAATGTTTTGGATGCTTCTGACAGGGAACTGATCAGAGAGGTATATTTCACTTGCAGTCCTTCTATGTCCTCCTAAAGTTCTATCCCACAGTAACAAAACAGTGTCTTCACACAACTTGAGTAACAAAACCATTAAAACACTGTGAATTAAATCAGCCATTAAAGCTTGCTTGGTATTTGTTTATGTGCTTAAAATTCCTAGACAGGAGGTATGTCCCTAGGACCTCTGAAGTGGTTATGTATTGCCATGCTTTTCTCAAGCCTGTAGGACCTTTTCGAACCATACTCTTCGATACCTAAATTCTACTTTCAGAAAAACAGTTGGCTAACTTAACTGCTAGCAATTCTAATTCATACATAGGTGCCTGCTTGTCTCCTTGTAGCCTACATGATTCCTTACAGAAATGCATGAAAAATGATGAAAATACACATAACAATGTTCTTGCCTTTCCTTAAGGTAGATCTTGTCCCCGTTTTACCAATAATTTTTCTAATCTCTTTGATTTTCTGAAATAATAAAATACTGTCTCTGAAAAATTTAAGACAGACTAAGATATATGGTAATAAACTAACAGCTTTTTCAAATTATTGAGGAACCAGGATGTTCCAAGCTTTTTTTTCTTCTTCTTTTTATCATCAGATTGGTTGCCCATTGTGTTTGTACAGACTCCTTCATTTTCTTAGTCCAACAATGCATTTCAGCAGGCACAGAGAGGAATGGAGCCTACAGTTTTGCTGCTTACAGAGCTTGGGGCACAAAATTGAGGGTCTTGTCTGACAAGGGAGCCCAAATAATCAGTCAGAAACTGATTATTCCAGAGCAGCAATGTACATAATAATTTTGTTTTGCCTATCTCTTGTTTGTTTATTTTTAATAGTGTCCTTTTCAAATTATTTTTTTTCAGTAGGCAAAGTGAGCGTAAATGTGCTCATAATGTCCAGTAAGTGTAGCAGTCCTTTCAGTCCATACTGGGCTGAGAAAAAGGGAGGTATGGTGAGCACTTAATTAGTGTGAAAATACATTCACAGCATTAACAGAATCCAAGTGCTGAGGTCTTTTCATCTCTGAGCACAGAATACAGCATGTCACTTGTAAAGACAAGTAATCCTTCATTCTTATTTAACCTTTTTTTCTTTTTTAATAATTATTATTATTTGAATATACACCAGAGCTTTTAGACATCTTTAAAGCATGTATTCATCTGAGTTACTTCCGGCTAAATTTTCATCCAAATCACCATTGATGTACATGGTGCAATACAACTGCGGGCAGCACTTCCCAGGTGCTCAGTCTTTTCTCTGCCACTCTATCTCTGGTTAAGAAGAAACAGATTAACTTGTCACTCTTTCTCTGGGTTATGTTTAGCTTTGTTGTAAACATTTCTGTATTGAATGCTTTTAATTCATAGATACTGTTCTGAATGCAACTGAAGTTCACCCAGAGCTGAAAAACACAGCATCTTTCCATGCAAACTATCATGTACAATGTTGTTTCGATTAGAAATAGATACTGTGGCATTTTAGGCACAGACTCGTTTGCACTACATAAGCCAGCCCTTGTGTTGTGAGCAAAGAATTTGGAAATATTGGAAGGATATGTGGCAGAAAAAGGTGTTCTCAGGCATAAATATTTGAAGTTACACCTTAATATACATAATACACCTTAATATTCCACCTTTTTTTTTTGGACCCCAATACAAGAAAGACTCAAACTCAAGTGAGTTCAACAAGGGGCCATCAAGATGGTTGGGGTTTGGAACATTTGTCCTAGAAGATGATGAAGGAGCAGTGCTTTACTGAGATGATGAAGCCAGGTGGTCGAAAGTAGAGCAAGGGTAGGCAGGAGGCAGTGGGTAAAATCTGAAGAACTGATGTTCAGAAGACATTAAATTGAGGAGAATTTTTTTCCTCATGAAGATGGTCAGGCAGTGGAACAAGTTGCCTGGACAAGTTGTGCTGTCTTCAACTTCATAGATGTTCAAGACACAGCTAGATAAAATGCTTGGTCTGATCACAGGTGAAGTTTGGATTAGAGACCTCCCGAGTTCCTTTCCACTCTGAGTTATCTCGAGATCCTGTAATCCTACAGACAGTGTATAGGCACCTAATTGCTTTCACCAATTCACTTTATTAAGCCAACAGATTTTATGTTCGCTGAAAAAAACCCCCTATATGCTCAGGTATATAAACACAGTTTTCACAAAGGTCTGTAATAGCAGGTACTTCTGAAAACTTTCTGCATCTTTAGGTGCCTTAATTTCCTAAAAAAGCCCACAGATTAGACCTCAGATCCTGGAAGACACACACTTCTTAAGAAGTTAACTCCCACATGATTTGATTTTCCTATTTTCTAGTGACATTGGAATGCTGACAAATATAACAGAATGGTCTCAATATGATAAGCGACTGTTGTTATTATCATACAAGACTTCTGTGAGAAATATTTTTAGATGCATTTGATTTTTTTCCATGGCATTAAAGTGTCAAGTAGAATTTTGTCTCTGATGATAGATATTGAGCACTATTACCTGAAGGTTTATTATGTTTTGTTTTTGCAATATACTTCCCCCCAGGAAACAAAAGCTTGTAGTGCCTGTTTGTGGCCCTGTCTGCCCACTTTGTCCTGTTCATCCCCACCTCAACTCTATGTAATGACACTCCAGTAGCCACTTCCTATCAAGTTTCTGTTGGCACTGAAAGGGCACTTCCTGCCCAAATGTCTACACTGTAAGTGCCTAATGAAGCAAAACATTTTGTGTACATACATTCCCTGTACTGACAACAGAGTTGGAGAGGAAAGGAGAGGGGAAGACTTCCAGAAGGAGGTCTTGTGCATTTATTTAAATGCAGATAAAGAGGCTCTTTTTCTGAAAACCTCTTACTGACTGCATTAGAGACTCTTCAGGAATTGCCTTTACAAATATTGTTTACTAAGTACCTAATATTTAGGCATTTGCTGGATGCCTACATGAGGTAGAGTATACCCATCCCATAGCTCTCATTAAATTCAGATGTCAGATAACAAAAAATGTTATTCAGTAATACAGACCTTTTCTGTGATATATGTTAGCAGATGTAATAAACATTTTGACCAGGAATTGTCTCCTGTGTCTTTTCATCAAGTCTAACCAGCACTTAAGAGAAATCCTGTCAGACAATTGTTCAGGCTCATCACCCTTTTCCAAAAAGAACACTGAGCAAAGAGCCTGTACTGATCAGCACTTAGTGGGGAAACGACAGAAGCCAACAAAGTTTTCTCTACACAGGGAGGATGGCATAGTCAAAGGGTTAAAATTAGGATCTGCTCTTTAGAGAAGTGCTGTCATTTCACCTCAGACAGGCTTTTATTCTTGCATTTTGCTTGCAGGTCTCTGTAAAAGGGCACCTTACCTTTTAATTATATACTCTAAAGTCTTCCTGATTCACATTTAATGGTAACACAAATCTCTTAAAAAATGAACTTTTTATCATAGACTGTAATGAGGCCATCTCTATGATAATTAAATTAAGAGAATGGTATTTATATGACATATATTATAATTATGCTTTAATGTTTAATCTTTGCACCTATGGGAACTAGTTTGCAACTAATGGAAATGAATTTTAAAAGTGTGTTTCATTAAAGCTAAGCAGGGTATTATTGTTATTATTGCTACATGGATTTCAAATTCTTTTAAACAGGATGAACAACAATATTTAATTTTTTACCTTATGAGGAGAGGCTGAGGGAACTGGGGCTGTTTAGTCTAAAGAAGAGGAGACTGAGAGGAGAACTTATTGCTCCATACAACTACCTAAAAGGAGGTTGTAATGAGGTTGGTGTTGGTCTCTTCTCCCAAATTACTGATGATAAAACAAGAGGAAATGTCCTCAAGTTGTATCAGGGGAGGTTTAGATTAGGTATTGGGAAGAAATTCTTCACTGAGAGAGTGGTGAGGCACTGGAACAGACTGCCCAGGGAGGTAGTGAAGTCATCATCTCTGGAGGTGTTTAAAAAACGGGTGGATGTAGCACTTGAGGCCATGGTCTAATGGACAGATTGATGTTAGGATGAAGGTTAGACTCGATGATCATAGAGGTCCTTTGCAACACTAATGATTCTATGATTCTAAAATAGCATCTTTATATGGTGGTAAATACTCAGTTCACTTTCACATTAAGTGTTCTTAAGACCATAGTTATGTCAGAGTAGTTTGTCTGTGTTTTTCAAATTAGAAAATCAGTTGATGAGGATAATCTATAGTTGACTGTTATGTATATTTTTTAAACCTGCCTAGATATTAATATGTATCAGTAATATATATAGCATTAACCGTTATTATGCTAATTTTACATAGAACAGGTTAATGATATATCATCTCTGTTGATAGCATGGGATTAAGATGTTTTCTTTTGCTGCTTCATATTCTAAACACAAACCAAATTCTCCTTTCAGACAAAAATATCCCTTGCTTCATTGATCTTGTTTTTCCCCAAACTCTCCTCAAAGTAGGTGTAATGGGATCTTATCATCCATTGGTTGCAGGCAATTTGTGTTGATTCCTTTGAATTCACAAAGCTGGACATAGGCTTAATTTCTGTCTCCAGATTTTTTACTTTCTCAGCAATTCTGAATATTGCTGCTTTTTCTTCTCACTAACTGAACGGGGAAGCCTTGCTCTCAGTCTAACCATGTCACTATTTACAAACACACATACTGCTAATTATATAATTATACTTTATATAAATACAAATATAAAAACATATACATATCATGCAGGTATATATAATTTTATGTGGACTACTATTTAAAGGTGTGTATGCATATGCACATGTGTTGCATACAAGCTTACATGAATAAACTGAGGAAGGCATGGATAAAGTTTGACAATGCTGAGATATGTTTATTAAATGTAAATTGAAGAATTCTTGTAATTACAATGAATATTAGAGAAGGTAACGTTTTAGACATAGCAATTTGGCAGATTGGAAGAATGTCTCAAGCAGGTTTGCTCCAGATTTTAATTAGACACTTTCACAAAACATGATTGCACACTGTCAAGACAAGCTGGTGCCAACTGACAGCTGAGCAACTGATGCTTTGTTAAATCATATTTCAGAACTGATAACATGTATTTCACTTACTACTCTTCCAAAGTAACTAAAAAAAAAAACCGAACCCCCAAAAAAACGCAAATTGCTACTGGAATGGTATTTCATTTCCAAACAAAAATTATGTATTTTAAAAAATAAATTTTAAAAACAATCCATGTGTTATGACTTCATTATGATAATTATGGTTTCCCCAAATCAACTATAAAGTCCATTACAGTAATTTAATAGACTGTTGTTTATAAAGCAGCTCTGGATCTTTTCAGAAGAAAGCTAAACTGTGTATTTTGGCAAACGTCATCCGTTATTCCTTCAATGTTGCATTTACTTTTTACTGATTTTGCACACTGAGGCAGAAGAATATTGTTAGTCAGAAAGAAACAATGTTAGCTGCAATACCATTACCATTCTCTCCAGAGATGTGTATGTACATTGGAAAAACTAGTTTTTGAACTTCCTGGTATTCTGACAGCCCATGTAACAGACAAGAAAAAGAAGTGGCTGGAACTAATAGCTGAACATATTCAGAACATGATTCATAAACAGATACAATATGGGTCATTTTAATATGTTTTCCGTTATTTCTAGAGTACTGTTTTTTTTTCTCCTGTCATATATTAGTAACTGTAAACCACTTATATTTAACTATTCCTTATATAATTGCTTTCATATTTTTTTTTTGCTTTTATTACAGAAACTACATTTCTGTAATAAACTAAATCCAACCATGAGCTGCCACAAGTTGCAAATACTGCATTCTTCTCCTCCCTATACCATTTATGGTTCTACTTCCTTTCTCTTTGTTATATAGATGTTTGCTGAAATCTCTAGTAAAGGGAGATGAGTGACTGCCTAAAAAGCACATAAAAAAGAGAACATTTTCCACCATCCTCAAAGACTGTTCATCAGCTGTCAGATAAAAAAGGACATTTCCAGTAACTACCAGAGAGTTATGGTGTTGTATTACTGAATAGTTTTCTTAATGACTTTGACCTCTCATTAGAATTTGTTTGTAAAATTTATGAATGGCTTCCTTCCTCACAAGTACTGAAAGATATGATGAAAATTCAAAATGTCTGTGCTAAATTAGAGAGATGCTTTGATACCAACAAGAATGAAGTAGTGCAGACAAAAGTAAAGTGCTTCATGTAAGAAAGGATTAATGGGATGCATAAATACAAAATGGGGACTCATTGTCTCAGTGGCATTATTGCAGAAAAAGATCTGGGAATAATAATTACCACAAATTGAATAAGAGTCAGAAATATGATGCTGCTGTAAAAAGCAAAAACAGAAGCCACAGGCACACAAAAAATAAAATAAAATAAAAATTCCAGAGTTCTTTATGAAGAGTCCACCTTTGCCATTGTACTCAGGCTTACAGGTTCAAGTTCTGAAGAGGGGAAACTAGAAAAAAAAATACCTTGTTTACTTTGGAAAAGAGAAAGCTAATGAAGACTATAACAACTTCAAATTGCAATTTAAAAATGAGAAGGTGTTGAGTTGTCCACAATGTTCACTGAATGAGAGACAACTGATGTTGTTGATATAATTTACTCCAGTTAATGTGGAGATTAGATATGTGGAAAATCTTGACTGGGTGATGAGTTAGATATTATGACAGGCAAGCAAGAGATATAAGAATATGGAAGATTTTAAAAGACATATTTGTGTTGAATGATGTAGGTTCAAATGATCCCTTTGTCTGGCCTAAAAGTAAATGAGTTCATGAGGTCTCCTCTGACTGCCTTCCTTCTCTGACAGAAATTTAAGGCCACCAGAAGAAGAAAGTAATTTTGACCTCCCTGTGCTGATGAAAAAAACCCACACCTAACCAAGCAAATTGAATTTGGGTGTCCTTAATGTTTAGACATGGAGAATGAAAATAGGACTTTAAGAAGAAGCATCAAATTGTCTCTTTGTACGACTTTGCTGAATTTTCATATAAATGAAGTGATTAATATGATCATTCAGTGAGATAGATATATATTTCTGTTATCAACTAAATTAAAAATTCCGAGAAAAAGCCAAATAATTCCTGAATTATTTGTTAGTATTAATAATAAATTATTATTATCTATTAGTTGTGCTTAAGTAGTTCAACAAGGTTTTCTCATTAAAGAGGAGAATTAAAGACAACCTGAATACAGAGTACATAGACCTTCATGGAAGAATATATGGAGCTCTAGCATGTAATTTTTGCACAGCTTAATTCTCAGCCCACTGTCTTGGTTCTGTTATGCTCATGGGGACAATCAGAGCAGAAGACAAACTTCTGGTGCTCTGAATTGCTCCCAGGAGGGTCCTATCTCTTCCTGGCAACAAAGCCCAAGGAGACTATCTCCCTGGAGTACAGTTAGACTCACTGACTATCATCCTGAAAGCTTCCTAATTTAGCAGCTGACAGCTGATAGGAAAAAAATTCAGAGTTTCCAACAATGACAGTGATTAAGCTTTGGAAGATTCTGTAAGGGAAGTGGCATATCTTTTGCTATTTTTAAATCAAAGCTAGATGTCTCTCTGAATGTTTTGCATTAGTCAAACACAAGACATGATTAAATCAAACAGAAGTTACTGGTTTCACTACAGGAATGAGTAGCTGAAAAGAAAAGGGCTGTGATTTAAAAGGGTGATCTAATGGCTGAAATAGGAGATAGAAATTGTTTTACATGAACAGTACAAACATAATAGAGTGTTACAAATCAAAAATAAGATCATTTCAGTCTGCTCTCCTATTTAACTTTTTTGTTTCTTTCTAGACCTAAAGCAAGGAAAATATCTTTGTTGACAACTTTAATTATTTGTGGTTTTAAATAGCACTATACTTCTATCAAAAACACTGGTGAGACCTCGTCAGAACAGTCTGTGAAGTTTTACCACCATAGCCTCTCTTTGTCTTCCTTTGTTCAACTGACCTTACTTGCGTTTCCCTCATTTCTATTCTTACACATACTAAAGAATTAAAACTTTGTGAGATAATCAGTACTGTAATAGTATGTACAGTGGCAGTCCAAAATTAGTTTTTTAAACTCTAAAGGGAAAATAATGAAAGTACAGTAACCTATAAGTTAAGTCGTACCTCCCTACCCCACTTGTCTGTTATAAACTTTCTGCCCTCTCTTGGGGGTTGTAAGGATAGCACTGCAAAAACAGCTTTTTAACATGGACATTTTTAGAAGCTGATATTTGTATGATCTTGCTTATTAAGCAAGGTTTCACATAAAGTCATTAAAAAGAGAGAGTGTGCAGGCAGAGATACCTATGACAGAGTGAAAACTCATCTTGGACCATGATACTAAGGTTGCAGTCTCACAGCTGAACACTTGCTCCCTGCTACAAGGTAAATAGCTTCAAACTCATACATTGTACTTTGTGGTGCAAAAGAGCTTGGTATTATCATGGGAAATAGAGCTGAAAAGAGCCTTCCTTTCTTAAATCAAACTGACAGTACTTCTGAGAGGAATGTGTGGGAGATAGTGCTAAGAATATTCATGCTGTGAAAAGCTAAGGAAATGGGGTAAAATTTTTAAAAAAGGGTTGTCAGCAAAATTTATGTTCTGTTACAGAAAATTCAATGTCTAGCATTTCTTCCCTGTCTGAAACTTCATGTAATGGGAAAAATAATTTTGACATACTGAAAAATAATGAAAATATAGTCAATAGTTTTAAATGCCATTTTAATTGCAGTGGAGTCTTGTGAAAATATTCGGAGCATACCTTTAATTTTGACTTGTAAAAGACATGCTCTCTTCATTGGTATTATATTGTTCCAAATGGTAATTGAAAAAAAAAGGAAGATTCTCAGAGTGTATCCAGCTTCTTCCAATCTACTTAAAAATATGCACAGAAACTCAAGCTTTGGCAGCAAAAAGCGTGTAGAATGGTGAATGTGGTGAGCACTCACAGCTCTTACTTAAACCTGTTAAAACTGGAGGTATTCACCAATTCTCAAAATTAATGCATGTATAGAGATGTCTAATTTGAGTCCACAAGGTTGAAAATGTTGATGTGAATTCCTCATTCAAGTTTTCCCTGTATCCTAAGCAGAGTTTGCTACTATCTCATATGAGAACTATACTTTTATGCAAGAACTGCATTCATTTTTTGCCAACATATTCTGAAAATTTCTGTGATTTCATCACCTAAATATAATGCTTCTTTAATAACGAAGAGCTCAGTCTGTGACCAGTGACTGCACAACTGTTGGTTTCTGTATTCTAGATAATGTTCTCAGCAAGAAGCCACAAGTCACTTGTTTTGTTTTGTTTGTTTGTTTTTTGTAAATGTGAAGATTATTATATTGTGGTTAGACCATTTCGCGTAAGTGAACCTTAATGGAACTGAAAAAGTTACTGCTGCACATTTCAGAGTGACAGCATTCACTGGGATCTGGTAAACTTATGAAACAGGAATGTGGCCCAGTGGACGAGTTTCATCCCACATCATGTTAGTAAGCTACATGGAGATACCATCAGTTAGGCACCCCAGGTTTCCTTTATATTCATCATCCAGAAATACGCAAATTCATGTGACCTTTTGGAGATACCTGTTTCAGATTATGATGAATCCCTAATAATGCAAAGAAAGCAAGATAAAAAGAAGCTTCAAAGAAAAAGAAAGAATAGCAAGCAGTAATCTAGCCAAGTTCCCAATTTTTCTTCATGTTTGAGGACAATGAAAAGTTCATGGTTAAGTTTTCCATTGAATGAATTTTGTCTCAGTGTCCTCAGTATCATTTCTCTGAGGAACTGGCAGCTCTTCCTCAAGTCCTTTGCCCTTTAAACTTATTTCCTATGAGGTTTTTCTATCAGATCTCCTTTTATTGAAGTAATCTGTCCCAATATCTACAGCTCAGCTCTGCTTGCAGAATCATTTTGAATCTATCTGCTCAGTACTTCTGACAGTATCATTAGTGTCAACACAAATAAACAGTCTTTGATAATTTGGCAAATGGGCCTTGGTAACCTGTCAGATGTGGGCTTCTGGGACATGAAGCATCTCCCATGGTGACAGATCTGTTTTGCAGATAGGTTTCTCCATTCCTTTCAGAACAGAGTCTCTTTGTTTTCTACCGCATGCACAATCTTTAGGCCACAGGGCTTTCCCTGCTCTGTTACAAGTAGCAGTTATCCCTTGGACCTTCTTCTGCCCGTGACCACTCCTGTAATCCTCCCTTTCCCAGGGTTTCACTGCCTGTGCACCAGGGAAACAAGGTCCAGTTGTGTGGCACAGCTGCAAACATTTGACCAGACAATGACTCAGAATGAGAAGTGACAGTCTCTGGGAGTGAGAAAGGTAAAATTACAGAGAGATACTATTGTAACAAATTTGTTAGTACCTCAAGGATTCAGAAGGGAAAAAAAGTCGTTATGGGAAAATACAAAATCTTAAAGAAGAAAACAGGGAGGCTGGTCAGGCTAGGAACCTGGGGCAAGTTTTTGGTGCCATCAGCATTGAGTGAGCTGGTGGAATATGACAACTTGGTGACACTGAAACAAAATGAGGAAGCATCTGTGACCCTGGATGTTTTCACGAGCAGATAAATGAATTCATAATATTCTTAAATTTAGGCGGAGTTTAGTTTCCCATATGGATATGGCTTCATAGCAGATGGCCAAGGCAAATCTGACAGAAGAGATTTCTAGCAGAACAGTGCTTATGCTATTGTCTTTTTTAATTCTTTGTAAAATCCATTTCACAAATCCCTTTGGGGAAATTCCCAGTGGCTGCCTCTCCTGTTTGCTGGTTTGTTTTACAGGTAAGAAACCCTCTAGTCTTTGCCAAGTTATTCACTTACTAGGTTATGACAACTAATGAAAAAAATACAACCTATTTCAAAGGAATGAATATTTGATACCACTGTCACTTGTTAATTTACCTTGATTTTTTGTTGTTGTGATGATTATTAATGAACCTGCTGTTGCTATTATTATACTACCCTGCTTCCAACATATCCATAAGTGGAAAAAAAACCCCCAAAACACTAAAAGGAAGAAAAAGGGAGAGATGGAACTTTAAGTTCTCTTCCAATGACAGAGAATGAAAAGGGAGGCATTTTTTAGGGGCCAGAATACATTGTGTGCTCTGAAAGAATATCTTGACATCTACAGTTTTCAAAGTTTTTACCGTGATTTTTTCAAGTTAGAACAACCTTAATTCCCACTTTGTGTTTATCTCATGCCACAATATATTGGGAACAACTCCATGAAAGTTAAGGAAAAGGCACAGCTATAAAATTCCCCGTGATTGAGACATTTCAGTCAGAATCAAAAAGTCAAGTCATCTCTATTTTAACAGAGATGAGATTAGGGGAGAAAGTTATCAAATTATATCATCAGTACTTCCTTCTGTTGCAGCTGATGTCTGTGATTAAACAAATACCAGGCAGAGATTTTATGCTCTGAAATGACTATGTTTCCCTGCCAGAGGTAGCTTATTCATAGATTTTTTTTTCTTTGCTGTCAATGTAGTCATTTTGGTAAACTATCATCTTTAGAATTATGACCTCACTACAGCCTTATTTTCTAATTTTAAGCTTAAAGATGACCTGATGCCTTGTTGAAGACTATGAAAATATTGATACATATTGAGAATATTGATACATATTGATACATATTGAGAATATGTATCCACTTGTTTTCTCCATCTGAGAAACCAGAATATCTTATTTTCTCTGGTGAGAGGTCAGACTATGGGTGCCTAGTGTGGAAATGTAAGAAAAAATCCAAGTATCCTCTGTCAGTTCATCTGCTCTTTGTGAAGGCTGAATGAAATAGAGACTAATGTCAAAAGAAAGAATTGTGATAAGCTGTGGACTATCCTTCAGTTTGGCTAACTTCTACCAAGACTGGAAAAAGTCTGCTTGAGAGTAGCTGTTACTTACAGGGCCAGACATTTATTTGCACTTCTGGCAGAGTTCTGACAGCATAAAATGGCCTGAAAATTAGTGTAACTCTGAGAATTTTAGTGCCTTTTCACTTGAACAGAATTGATACAACTTATGCAAATGACATCCAGTCTCTTTGAGGGTCCATCTGCCTTCAGTACTTACTGGAAACCAGGTTTATGGGGTTTTAATGTCTAGTAGCTGATGTTTTTATCTCACCGAGTGAGATACATAAGTACTTTTGCTTCTTATTGCTAAATAAGTAAATGTGCTCTTCACAGTTAAAAGACACTAAGTCAATGAGATTTATGTTTAAGTCATACACAAAAATCTATGCTGAAGAAAGAAGCATAAGTTTAGTTTTCCAGGGTATGTATGGGTGTGTAGTGCATAAAACCCTGACATAATTTCTATGGTTTCTACATGAAAATAGGAAAGAAACTCTGACTGTTTGAGGAACAGTGTCCTTCACAGGCATTTAATTCTAATGTATTAACTGTGTACATCTATTACACTTGTACTAATAGCTTAGCTATGCATCTTCCATTTTCTATGAAGGCTAAAGCTAATTTAAAGGATAATGCTGATAAGACCTGATAAAGGATAACAAGAACAGCAGTGAGTATTGAAAATGTCATCACAAACTAGCTGAATGTAAAGATTATGTCTATGATTATCAAGAAATGCCATCTCTTCAAAGTGAACAAAACCAAAGAGACTGTGATGCAGTGCATACATGATAAGAGATTGAATATTTTTCTTTTAAAAGGGTGAATATTTCTACTGAATAAGCAAGTATAAGCAAGAGCCTTTCTGCACATCAATCCTTCATATTAGCTATAAACATTGAGTGTTATTACTGCTAGAAGCAGACACTGTCTGTAAAAATATACCATTAATTTCAGAAAGTGTAGTTACTTAGAAGAGTCTGAGCTGAAAAGTAAAATCACTGAATAGAATTAGTTCTGTTCTCACTCAGGTCAAAGAACAAAGATAAAAGAAATAATAAGAATTGTGCATTGATGTATAAATAGTCTGGAAAGTTAGATTATTATGATAACATTGGTAAGAAGTCTTTATATGATGACAACCCACACTGACATTCTAAGGGAATAAATTTAAGGAAGATGGCTTCAGTGGGATTTGCTGAAGATTTCAACTGCAGAATTTTAAAGAAAAATGCACTGAAAACTCAGTCTTGATTTTGAACAGAACAAAGTACAGACCCAGTGTCTGGAAATAGAACTGAGGCAGGTTCAAAATGGAAATAACAGCTGTTTGCTTAATTAACCACTTTACTGAGAAACATTTATTGAGCAATGTGGTACATTATCACAGGAAATCATTAAATTATCATGGGCTAGGCTTTTAAAAATACAAGTTTTAGTTCTATCACAAGTTACTATATTCACTGAGAGAAAAGTTATTAATTTATTATTTTATGACAGAAAATAAGTTTAGACTATAATAATGGCTATTCTGGCTTTATAAATCTCTGATGCAGATGAAAATACATTCACAGAAAGAAGCTTTATATGAAATCAATGGATTTTGAAATTATTCATATTTTGGACCAGGTATCTCAAGACAGATATTTTCATACATCTTTATTCACATAGGTTACTTATGCAATGTGTTTAATAATTTTCACCTTTCTGTAAGAAGAAGTTGGAAACAACAAGGAAACCACAAACATTTGGTCAGCTCACTCCATGCTGCTGACATTTGGATATCACTCTGTAAGATTACAGAATAAGCAGAGGGTTTTTTCTTGCAGCTGACTACACCATGAATTTACCAAACTATAAGAAGCCCTAAAGGAAAGTGTTATCCTTTAGCAATCAATGAATTGACAGTTTATTGTGTTCTTAGTAATTGTTTACAAATTATTCAGTGCTAAAACTAAAAAGAGCCGGGGAGTCCTTAACATTGTCTACTTTTAAAATTCAGCTGGATGGGATGCTAGGCCATCTTATATAGACTGTGCTATTCCCTAAAAAGGTGGGATCAGATGATCCTTGACGTTCCTTCCAGCCTGGTATTGTATATGGTTGATTGAAAAGAGCATTCCTGAACACTTATGACAGCTCTTGTGAGCAATTAACATTCATATGTGAATGTTCATGTAGGTTTTTCACAATGATTTTTGTCTCTAAGAATCAATGGGCATGCAAATTTTATATAATTTTTGTTCAGGGAGTTATTTTTTAAACAGATGGAAAATAAAACAGTACAGTCCTAGGCATGCGAGCATGTCTCATGTATAGATACAGTTGAGAGCTGTGTTGTGATGACTGACTTCAGTGATTCTAGCGCAAGGGCTCTGTTTGTTGCAGAGTTTGTTGCAAGGTTTGAGACTGGCATCCATAATCCCCTGGTTTAGCATACAGACCACCACCCAGAAAGATATATCACTGTGATGGGTGAGTTTAAAAACTATAATTTTCAAGGATGTGAGAACATAGCTGTGATCTTCAGAGAGTCACTTCCTTGGAGTACAAAATCCATGAGTTTTCTGCATGTATTAAAGGCCTTTTATTTCAAATTACAGGTGGAAAAGGAGAAAATAGTGTCTGGTGTCTATTCATTAGGGTGCAGGTCTTCTCCTAAAAAGGAGGTTCAAACCCTTTCCAAGAGAGAAGCAGTCTAATCCTTTCCCTGCAACATCCCAGGTGCTTTTCCTTGAGGCTTTGCTTTGGAGTGAGCTCCTGAGCATCCCAGAGCTGCTGGGACCTGCTTATCCCAGGAATGAAAAACAGAAAGTTTACTGTGTAAGCGTGAAATGATGCAAGGGAAGGGTGATTCAGGCCATGGTTTTAAGTGTTAAAACATACAAAGTTAGGTAACTGGGCCTGCTGCTAGAGATTTAGAAGCTTAATACCATGAAGACTCTAGCCAAGGTGTGGAAATGATTTATAGATAAATAGTTCATGGAGTTGCAGTCAAGTCAGACATGCTGCCCTGTTGTGCTGATTGCCAGCTATTCATAAAGTAGGTGCTAAGCTATTTCCACTTAGAGCCTAATGTTTAAGGCAAAACCCCAGAAGCCCCTGAAAAAGGTGAAACTTTAATGTCAGACTGACACTGGGGAGAGAAATGGCTTCATGAGCAGTTCACAGGGGTAAAGGTGGCTGGAGTTACTGACTCACCTTGAACAAAATAAACTGTTTTAAACTTTAGCCTTTTGTTAGTTTCCATCCTTTCTGAGAAACTAAGAAAAACTGAAAAGACATGAGGGAATTTATTCATTCTACAGAAGATAAATTCTGTTGTTTTAGGAGTTTCTGGTTAGGTTGAGATCATCAGGCATTTTGTACGGCTTGGAAGGTGTAACTTTTATGTGCTGTTTGTGGTTACAGAGCTATTCATGTCTTTAAAGTCTAGCTACAGTGTTTAACTGCTACCTGTGAGTGAGACAGCAATTATTGATGACAAATTGCTAAATTGTATAAAAGAGAGTCTGCAGATATTGGAAAAGATCAAAACCACAGGAAAAAAAAATAAAATAGATGTATATGTAAACTAAGTTTTAAAATATGAGATTGGAAATATCTCTCTAACAAGAATAGAGTCCTGTGCATTTATTCAGGTTTCCTAATTGTTGCTAGTCCCTGTAGATGATTGATGGAGTGAGGTTAGAAGAATCAAAATTCAGCAGCTATCTAATTTACCGGCTCATCTGTTGTCATTGCAGTATTTGTACTGAATGCCAGTCACTACAGCAAACAATAAGGACACCTCAGGCATGTGCTTGGCTTATCCTTTATTCTCTGGCACAGCTTAAACTGGGATAATGCTTCTGCTGAACCAGTAGATGAAACTGTAGCCTAGACAAGACTGGACAATGCATTGCAGGGACAAGCAGGGAGCAGGTTATTGTTGTGGTAAGGGGTCTTCTTTTATTTGAGGGGTAAAGCAAGATATTCAAAAAAAAGGACACGTGCCCCAAAGACTAGTCAGCAGGATCAGGCCAGTCATTTTTTACCTGTAGACTATGTTGCCCCTATCACCTGCCCAGGACTTTTATAGAGCCCTTTCTATGGAGGAAGATATCTTCTCCTATGACTGGTACAGCAGCCTTCCCCAAACACATGGGAATGACTGAGGAAGTACTGATAATTTGTGTGGTGAAAACCTACCAGACCATTCAGTGTCATCTGCAGGTGAATCATGTGTTCAACCTTGTCTTTTTCCTTTTTCTTCCATGTACCTGAGCAAGAAGAGCAACTAATTACTTGTTCCTTACCTAATAGGAGGATTTGCAAAGGGAGCGACACCTTGCCCAGATAATCTCATCTGTACTGGCAGCAGCATTTTTGGATTGGAATCGAACTTGAATTGAGCTCCTCTCTGAAAGTGCAGTCTTTGGGCTAGTCACAATCTTTGTACCAGCTGCAGAAAAAGGACCCAATTCCAGTCAAGACCTTTAAGACCTGTAAATATTTTACAAAGTACCACAGATCTCATGAAAGTACCACAAACCTCATGGCTTCATTAGGTATTCCATTGTCTCTACAAACACAAAACATGAGACTCCATGCATCATAACACAAGACAGTGCCTCTCATCCAAACCTCAAGTGAATGCAGCTGGGTTCCCATAGCAGAGGTCCCTCTCAGCCCTGCCACGCATGGGCACTTCTGTGATACCATGGTAGCAGAAATTTACCTCCCATTAGGTCTGCTTTGACAAGCAGTTGCTATGAAACCGTGTCAACCAGAGCTGGAAGGTCATTGCTGTGCGTTGGTATCTATGCCAATGTGAAAAAATATGGGGTCAAATGAATAACTTCTGTGCTCAGACATTTCAAAACTGATCAAATGCATTTCAAAAAACTGATCTATGTATTTCAAAACTGAACAAACTTTCTATTCCAAATTGTTTTACTAGAGGCAAATAGAGAAATGACATCAGGCTGACTGTTGGATCTCACTGTTGAGCTGACATAAAACATCATTATTTGTATGTGGAAATAGCAATGGTATGAGAAAATAAGTCCAAATAGATAATGTGGGGAAACTTGGCCTATTATGGGTTTGTGGCATTTCTGCTTGTCATTATTTGTCCATGTATGGAGATGGAACAAGACTGTGTGTATCAAATTTATCAACAACTGACTTGGAAGAAAACCATAGAAAATATTTCACACTTTTAAGTCTTTTGAGATATAAAGATGATTATCTTAATTGTTACTACATTTCACTATGATTTTTTATCTGTATAACTCATCATTAACCTAGTGATCTAACTTGTATTTCAGACAAAACACTCACCCAGAAGTCAGTTGGTCACATATATAAGTGGGTAAGATGTGTATTATCCTCTGTATTTTTGAACATACTTATGCTATAACTTATGGATTTGGACTTCTGTTCCTTGATGGACTCCTGCCAACAATTGAATGATACCATTTGTAACTGGTTATTGAAAAATAAAATAATTACTTTTCTTGTAGAGCAGAAAGAATAATAAATGTTGTGGACAAAATGTTTCTTAGTATTAATATGAAATTATATTTTTGTGTACAAGGTAGAAAACCATAAAAGTACTTAATCATTTCCACATACTTATCATATGGTTTCTATATTATACAGATTAAATTCTCTAAACTCTCAGAATTATGTATTTTTATATGGTGATTTATTTCAATGTTCAAATTATTGTGGATAAAGATTTCATTACAAAGTGTAAAATTCTGTACCTATATGCGTGTGTCTGTGTTTTGGAATGTGTTTGCTTGATTTTAATTGATTGTCATTGTAGAAGGTTGTATATTAATGACTTGCCTTGATTTAATAGACAAGATGACAGATCATGCCTTCTTACTTTTGCAGATCATTTTTTCCCGTTGTTGAGTATGACGACATGAGCTGTGTACATGTCTACAAAAGATACTGCAGATGCAGGAACGTACATCAAATTTTGTGTCCTCTTCCAGAGAAGACTAAAAAAATCATAGCTATACTATACACCTATGTTTAATGTAAAGTAAGAGATGTAAGATAAATAGAAGGATGAAGTACTCAACTTAGGAGGAAGTCCTTTACGAAGACAATGATCTGGATATTATCTCAGTTAGAACTTTTAATTTCACAGAATGTTTCTCGTGGAATAATACTGCCTATCTAGCTAATATCAGCAAAATTATTCAGTCTGTTTCAGACCTGAGTATTTTCAAAAAACAGTCCAGAACTTTACTGAGCAAGTAGTTTCATGATGAAGGCAGTAAGTGGGAACATGCTAATTATGGACAAAGGGGAGCAAATGTGGTATCAGCAGCTCTTTGTTACTATTTTTTTTTATTCAGGAAATCTGAGGGAAGAGCAGTTCTCAGCTGTAGGTATACATCACAGTTCTGATATGTCTACTGACATTATCAATATTCAGTGAAATCTAAATATCAAATTGAAAGTAGCCAAACCAATGATATATTCTTAACTTGTTTGAAGCTGGATGATCCTACTTAGTTACTGTTTCCTGGCTCATATCATCCCAGAGGCATCTCTAGTATTTGATATTATTTTGGAAGGACAAAAGTCCAAGTGCTGAGCTGAAAAAGTTGAATATATTAATGAGTAATACAAAAGATGGCTGTGCAGAAAGTACAATGCTCAGCACTTGCCACTACAGTGAAGCCAGAAATAATTAATTTGCCTTTTTTTTTTTCCCTGAAGACTATGACTGTGATGAACATAGAAACATGTTTTCCATCATTCGAGCCCTGTGTTTCAACTTCAAATGCATTGTGCTTATAAAAACTGGTAGCCTACTAGAACTATTACTTGTAAGAACTCAACTTCTGTGAAGAGAAAAAATCTGGAAGTCTTTTCAACAATTGCTCTCATCTGCAAGTTAGAAAGAAAGTAGCATTTGCAAAACTGGCTCTTGTAAATGAAGAGTCTTGTGTGTCTCCTTGTGTGTCTCCGTCTCTCTGGCTTCTCTCTGAATACTGGTTAGGACATGTCATTTTGAGGAAATGAACAATTCATTAGGTGTGTGCAGTCAGTCCTGATCTGTTCATACAGCATGCGCTTATTTGTGCCTTGTAAATCAGACCTATCACTCACATTTATGTCCCCATCTGCCTTAGTTCTGCTGGTAGCTCTTCCCTGGCTGAATAAGGATTGCCTGACCTGTTAGTGGCTTGAGGAAAACTACTGCTGCTTAAATTTTAGAGGCTACTAAAGCTGCAATATTTCATGCATGACAGCATTGTCTGTTTCTGAATATGACTTACATACCAAAGGCGCAAATACCACAGATGAAGACCATAATTCAGCACTTAAGCAGAAAGCAGGGAGAGGAAGAGAAAGAAATTATATATCTCCAGCAGTCCTAGTATCGACAGGTCTTGGGGGAAGAGGGAAGAGGATTGTTAGTTACTCTAGCACTTAGGCAAGAGCCACCCCATGGTAAACACTGTTGCTCTCTAAACTGGGTGAAGATGCAGTCCTCTGTCCAGCCTTGTCAATTCTGGCAAAGAACAGACTTTTCATTCAGGGGGAGACTGTGTTTAGCTGAGCTCTGCAATTGTAAAATGCCTATATATGGAAAAACATTTTACATTACTCCGAGTCTTTGTGTGCAGAATAAATCTCTGTCTGTGATAAAGGAAATAGGCACAGCATGCTGGAGGGGATGAAAAACAAGAAGGAAAATGTGTTACTTTCTTACTGCTATCATCTGAATAAAGATATTTCACTGAAAGGGACTCCATCTTGATATCTGAGTTATGATGATTCATCTTATTCTGCAGGGCACCCTCCATCCATTCTAGGCCTCTTGCAGAGACCACAGTAGCAGACAACTGCTTGTTTCAGAAAAGGGCAGATGTTTTTATTATTATTAATCTGAAGTTTCAAATGCATCTATTTTTCTATTCTAAAAAGAGTAGAGAAATCTTTCGCTTGAGGTGAATTTAAGGGCTGTGTCCCTAAAAAAAAAAAAGATCTAATGAAACACAGTCTTAATGGTGGTTATTTTCAAGTTTTAAATATTAAGTTGTGTTCACTGAATTCAGTGGTTTTAATTCTTATTAATTATGTAAGATGTTGAAATATTAGGTAACACATCCTTTGTAAAAATTATGTCCTCTCAGAAGAGACCTTGGAAAACAAGTTATCCACATTACTTTGTCTGTCCCAAAGTAAAAGAACAGAAAATAAGTCTGGGGGAAATCTCTTCTTCTTCTCTTCTCTTCTCTTCTCTTCTCTTCTCTTCTCTTCTCTTCTCTTCTCTTCTCTTCTCTTCTCTT
>JANHFX010024952.1:25472-68398 GCA_027560015.1 Chloroceryle amazona
TCCTCTCCTCTCCTCTCCTCTCCTCTCCTCTCCTCTCCTCTCCTCTCCTCTCCTCTCCTCTCCTCTCCTTTTTTTTGTTCATTTGACAGCCTGACAATGAGTTAAGTAGCCAGCAATCACTTGATACCTAGCAAGCAACAAAACTACTAATGGACAATGATCTGAAAAGTTTGAAATGACATTACTGTTTATAGACTGGTTTCCTTTGTAATAGTGGATGATCCTGATCTACTGGAAGCCTTTTGGTTGGTTGGTTTGTTGGTTTTTAAAAACAAAATGAAGAGCACTCTCAGCAAGTAGTGTCTAACTTTCCTCATTTCTGATAAGAAGATCTCAAATTTCTCAAAGATTTCAGAATTTTTAGAAGTCAGAACTTTACATTATATTTTCCATGCTTAGCTTGGGGTCAGTAGAAACAGGGGAGTAATTGTTTATAACTTTGGATGAATTTAAATAAAATCCATTTTTCTTTTCTCATTGGTTTGTAGGATTACAGTGATCAGTAACACTTGGATTTTGCTTGTAACTTTTACTAAATCCTCTGTCCACAAGAGATCTTGTCTACTTTTTATTTCATGGAAGGTAGGAAAAAATTTAATTTCCCCTTTAATCTCTCTTAAATTATTTATTACACAGCCACCGTAACTAGGAGAAAAATTATATTGCACATGATGAAATCCCAGTCTTAGTGTGTCAAATGACAAGACTCTTTTTTATTTTAATGGGTGTTTTTAAGAGGTGCCAAGCTTTTAATTATTAGCTTTTTAAAAAATTGAAAAGTCATCTTTAAATGACTTTTAAATCACTTTTCAAAATCAAAATGGTAATCCTTTGTCGGCAGGATAATGCATAGCTGAGGATGTCCTGTAATATGTTCTCTCCTACCAACAGTGAAAGAAGAGGCTATGTATCTTTATGCAAATCCATACACATATTACCTCTCAGAATATGGCAAAAATTAAGGACAAGAGCAGAAGAAAAATGCAAGAGCTTTTAAAATTGTTTGTCTCTACCTCTCACCTTCTCTCCCCAGACAGAGCAGCAATGGCACACACTGCTGTTGTCAGTGATTTATAGACAGATGTTTCACCCTGTGTTATCCTGTTAACCAGCCAAAAAGAAAGGTAATTAAAGTCTCTGGGCGGTTGGTGTCAGAGCCCAGAGTGCATTCTCCTCTAGGAGTATCATTGGCAGAGACAGGGAGCTGGACAGACTGAATGCAAGCTCAGGTTGTTGCAGAAGTGAACCATTGTGGGGCAGGGTAGAAACGGTGGCTTGACTCTCCTCTCCTTAGTGAGCTGCTTTTCAGTCAAGATGATGCTGCATGAGCAGGAAGGAGTTGTGCAGCAGCTGTGCCTGCACCTCGCCTCCTGCCTCCTTGATGGTGACCCAGACCTGCTGGTTTAGCGCCCCGAGGCCTGCCTCAACACTGCTGGCTTGATGGGTCATCACCAGTCAGTGTCTAACCTCAATTACTATCTGTGGGCCTGATCTTGAGCCAGAATATCTGGTCACCAGCCGGCTCATTGCCTGACTGCCAGCAAGTATATCTCAGCTGTGATACATGGTTGCAGTCCTGCCAGAAAATCAGAATTTAAGAATCAGGGCCCTAGGAAAGAGAGTCACTGCAGCCTGTACAGGGAGGAACCCCATGTAGGGCCAGTTCAAGAATGGGATATTGCCACTGCTGAATGGATTATATTTGTTGTGTGGGCACTGTCAGAGTGATAAGGAAAACAAAACCCAATCCCTCCTGCCTCCCCTTTTCAGCGTCAGGGTCCATATGAGTGGCACAAGGAACATTAAACAGCCAGGGATAACACCTGCTTTTTTAAGGTCCAGGAGCTTTAGCTGTTCTCCAGGGGCATATGAAAGGCTGATGTGATGGAAGGAGGAGGAATGAAGCAGCATAGTCCTTAGGAGAAAGGTTGGCAGGTATGTGGTGATGCATCTCTCATGAGGCTGTTTTTCTTCTGTCTTCCTTCCTCCTACCCTTGCCCTCTCAGCATGTCTAACATTTCCAAATTTGAGTTTTGCTGCTGGCTAATGGCTTGCAGAGCCTCCCTCAGAGGCAGAATATAAAGAGGTAAAAAAGTGGGAATTACAGAATTGTGTAGGTGGCTGTAGCAGGAGAATGCTACAGAGAGACATACCAGGGGCAGAAATACCTCCGGGATTCAGTAAGAAGAGTTTAACATTTACTTTGGTTCTTGATTTAAAAAAAAAACCAAAAATCTTTTAATTCTAAACAACTGATGGGTTTTGGTTTATTTATTTATTTCTATTGTAAGGTCATCCAGGATGGCTTCACACAGGTTATAATTATTGCAACAGGTGTTGCAATGATGTATTCTTACCAGTTATACACAGACCTTAAAGAATCTGAGTCATTTATTTATTCTCTCATATGAGCTGCTGCTTCTGTGTTCACAGGTTTGGATAACTAGTACAGCACTTTCTTCAGCCATCTTACCACTTTCATAGCAGGGTTGGATCAACCAGTTATGAAGCAAGAAGTGACCTACCGCAGTTTTCAGCCTGATTTATTACAGTAAATGGTCACTGATTTTGGATATCTTTGGTAGTCATACTGTAAACGAGCTGCTGAATTGTCATTGCTGATGGCTCAAGGTATAATCCATTACAGTTTCTTTAGGATAAACTATCCTTGTTTGTGGTTCAGAGACAGGATCTGGGAATCACTCTTCAGAACTCCATATATGGCCTGAAAACCTCTCATGTCAGAATTATTCGAGTTTGGGGAGAGGACTGGAGTGAGGAGGAATTTTAATGATGTGCACTGTGGGAGCTGGATTTGTAATATTTTTTTGGTATAACTTTGTTGTTTACTTACTGTTAAAGTAGGATCTTGCCATTTGTCTTGTCTTTTAACAGTTGGCAGCTCTTAGATCAAATATGCTAATGTGAGACAGTGATAGAGTTCAGTGTTGTTGGAACAATGGCTAGCTGTTGCCTCAGTCCACATGATATACTCCTCTCCCCTGTTCTTTTAAAATTTCTGGTGTAACAAGGTCTACCCTGTTAATTCTCATTCTAGTAGCAAACACTCAGTTAAGGAAGATACCATTTTGAAAGATTTCTGTCAGCTGTCCAGCTTCCACAGGTAGCTGCCTCTATTTCTGAGTAAATACTTTTTTACTTTCCAATGTATCATGCTATATTTTCACTGCTCCTTCTTTCTGCTTTTAAAAAACTCCTTTTCATTCCTTCTTTGCAAACTCTTATATGCAATCGAAAAAACCCAACCTGACTATTTAGATGGTAAAATTTTCACAACTTATGTTCTAGAATCTTCTGTGGGAAACAATGACCAAAATAAAGTATTCTGCTATCAGAAAAGTTGAGAGCTGTTTAGCATTCAGACCAGTTGATGTCTTTTGAAATATTAATGTGTGAGTTTTCTTCTGACACTTGCTCAGAATGCAAATTGGTCCACATAAACCTAGACATTCTGAAAAGCATTGATGATATTTTTGCCTTATCAAAATATCTTGACAGAGAGGTTCATGAGAAATGAATAATGTTCAGAAAAGAGGGTCACAAGCACAATAGCATGATTGATCTTATGACAGTCAAGTACCCTAAGCTGTATAGGATCTGTGCATTAGTAACTCATTTTCATAGCACAATAATATTCAGGGTGCAACAAAGCTATTAAAACTGATATAGCGTCAAAGATAATTCCATTGTTGGAATGACACCTCAAAATAAAAGCCATGTAAGACTCTAAATCTTGTAAAACCTTTCAAAAGCAAGGTGTCTTCCTTTCTGCTCAGGAAAGGAAGAACAGATAGTGCAGTTCATATCCTGTCCTACCTAATATAAATTCACTGTTCCACAGAAATCCCCATGCCTCTGTGCTACATCTAAATTGACAAGCACCATACTTGGTCCTATATCTCTGTTCCTCTTCCTGCTCTATGCTAATTCCTTTCCTTAACAGCATTTTTGCTGGTATCTCTTGTTTTAGTACCTATGCTATGAAGTCAGTCACAATAACCTAACAACATTGCAATCCCGACCTGCAAGACTCCCTAATCTCTTTCACACATTCTTCCTTTAAACTAATTTCTTCTCAGTATTAGCCTCAGCAATAACTTTTGCACAGTATATCCTAACTGGGTGTGCTAGGTTATAAGCTCTCTGCATCTGTGATAGGTCATAGTATTTCAGAGAGCACTGTGTGCTTTTATAATGCTGCATGAATGTTAGTGCTGACATGAAATCCCATATTGTTTTTTAAGAAATAATTGACTCATTTTTTTTTTCTCTTGCTTTCACAGGCTGCCTATGGCCTCACTGCCACCACAGTAATCCTAGTTCTTCCTGTGCCACATCCAGAAACAACAGGACAGAAGACCCCTAGCAGTAGACTCCCATATAGCCTTGTTGTTTTATCTTGTGCATACCTTAATACTCTTTGTTCCATCTCTATTGCTACTACATAAAGCACATCCATGCTGTCTTTGACCTTATGCCGTCATTAACTCATGCATAACAATGTAATCAACTTCAATCACTGGCCCTAGTTTGTGTCTTCTTCTTTGTGACAGAACTCCACTGATATTCTGCTAAATAGTAGTTATTGCCCATCTTCTGTGCATACCTCCAACACATCACATCCTGGTGTGCTTAAAGAAGAATGTGTCCAGCAGGTCAAGGGAGGTTCTTCTCCCCCTCTATTCTGCCCCAGTGAGACTTGTGTCCAGTTCAGGGTTCCCCAGTTCAAGAAGGACAGGGAAATACTAGAGAGAGTCCAGCAGAGAGCTACAAGGATGATGAAGGGACTGGAACATCTCTCTTCTGAGGAAAGGTTGATAGACCTGGGGTTGTTCGGCCTGGAGAAGCCTGAGAGGGGATCTTATGAATGTTTACAAATATCTGAAGGGTGGGTGTGAAGTAGAAAGGGCCAGTCTCTTTTCAGTGGTGCCCTGTAATAGGACAAGGGGCAATGGTCACAAGTTGGAACACAGGAAGTTCCAACTCAACATGAGGAAAAACTTCTTTACTGTGAGAGTGACAGAGACTGGAACAGTCTGGCCAGAGAGATTGTGGAGTCTCCTTCTCTAGAGACTTTCAAAACCCACCTAGCTCTGTTCCTGTGTTGCCTGCCCTAGGTGGTCCTACTCTGTCAGGTGGGTTGGACTTGATGATCTCCAGAGATCCCTTCCAATCCCTACCATTCTGTGATTCTATGATTCTGTGATTTCATATTTCCTCAAAGATTTTTGGGAGGCGCTGATGTTGATAACCATAGTTTGGCTGTTCTTTCACTGTCACCCTTATTTTACCAAGCATTTGAATCTTCTCTTGCAATGCTCTACCCATAAATGCAATAAAATTTTTACCATTCCAAGGGAGCTTCTCACTTCTGTTACTACATTGAGCACATCTTTTGACTTGATTTGAAGGGGGTAATTCAGACACCTATGTGAAAGTGTCTATAGTGGGATGACCACACGTGATATTAGTGCCTCTGCTCAGATGGTGGACTTTTGGTAACGAGTTCACTGAGTTGAGAAAACTTTTCATCTGGACTAGGCATCAACACTGGGTCACCTGTAAAATTTCCGAGGCTCTGTTGACTTCATTGATGGAGCAAATGAAGCAATGAATAGTCTTTCAGTCTAAATAGGTAACTGAATGGGTTTCAATGGGAGTGGAGAAATCACAAACAGATTACTGTAGGCATATTTGAGAAGTCTAGAGAAAAGCTGGATACTTATTTCACCTACTGATCTTCTAGGCTGCAGATTAGCACACGCCATATGGAACCACTAATGTGATACACTGGACTAAAACACTTCAGAGCTCCAACATTGTATGTACTAACACCAATTTGACTGGTAGGGTCTGAAGTTCTTGCACATGCACTAAGGAAGGAGGTGATTTGACCAGAACTGCAGCATGAATTGTGTATAGTTTTCTGAGAGCTCAGGGGCCTCTGTTGATTTTCACCAGCTGGGAAACTTGCATTGCACTTCTCATAAAGACTGTCTTTCCAAACAGACAGCCCTGACAGACATTGTTGATGTAGGGCTACAATAGTCTGTCTGACTCACAGTTGACAGAGCTGCCAAACAGCATATTTTTGGTGCAAAATGCTTAAATCCTCTAATATGGAAATAGATTGTATTGTCATTCAAGTTATTTATATCCCAAAGGAAGCCTAAACACTGGAAGAAATCAACCTCTTTATACTACTTGGTCCAGTTTGGCTGAAAACTACCTCCTTTAGATTGCTACAGAACTGAAGATGATGTACTTGCTTCTGTATAGGATAGAATATAATCTATTTAGGTGTTGCCTAGATTAGGAAAATAGATACTTCAAAACTATTAGCTAATGTTTGTTACTCATCTTGTTTGAATAAATACTGCTAATGCCAGTGATGGCCAAGGACTATATTAATGATAAAAAGGTATCATTTAATTTCGTTAGTTAAAACAGGGCTTTAGAAAAAAAAAAGAAGATTAACAAGCCTTTACAGGAGTGGTAGAATTATTGAAGCTTTGCTTGTTACATACTTATGTGCAGTGATTGGTTTTGTGGTTGTCTAACACTATCACCACTCAGGATTAACCTGGTCACAGGGCTTGGGATCCCTGTGATCTGTGTAGGACAAGGCAAGACTTTCAGCTGCACTGTTCTCTCTGACAAAGTATCCATAGTGCTTTGCTAACGCAGCTGTCTGTGCTCATGAAACTCTCAGGAACTGTTGAGACCTTTCCCACAGAAAGGTCAGATTTGACTGAAGGTGGACACAAGTGCAGACACGCAGGCATGCATACATAATAAAATGGGATGATTGCCTAAACCTTATATCATCTGTAAAGCAGCCTAAGTAGTTAAAATACTACCTGAAAACAACCTCTCCCATAAGCAGGTATCCCAAATACTGCTTTTGTAAAGAAAGATACAACACACACACAAGACCTACAGCTTGGGTAAGAAATGACTGACAGGAAGAGCTTCTAATGACTCAGTGTTTTATCTTTTCAGTTATGTATTGCTATGAGTAATAGTGAGAAACAGAAAAGGGATGTAATACACAAAACCAGCTCCTGATGACTGTCAATCATATTTCAGTCCATGATGTAGGGGAACATAAATAAGGAAAATAAACTCACATTTCAAGAAGGTTGGGTGAGCGAGCAGGCATCAGCAAATAGAGCAGCTAAATTAGATGGTCTAAACATTTGCTGTATTTGTTGCAGGTACACTTTTATGATGAGATATTTCAGATATTGTTCACTTTTCAATCTGTTTTTCCCCCAAGGGACAAAAGAGTTCTCAAAGTAACAAATGGTCAGCATAGCTGCTCTTTCCAAAATGAGCATGAATGTCTCAAAAAAATCACTGTCTGCTCTGTGCTTCTATAAAGCATGAGTGGAACTGCAGGATATGAAATGCTTTGAAACTCATGAGGACAAATAGAGTATGTCTTACAATTCCATGAAAGCAGTAGTCCTGCTTGAGGCCAGGGAAAAAGCTACAAATCTTATCCTGTTTTTGATTAATATGAAATGTACAAAAATGGTCTGTTTAACAGGGGCTAGAACTCATGTTTCCCCTCTCTGATTCAGTAGCGTCCTGCGCACCTTCCTACAAGATGAAGGTCCCACTCACTCCTTATGTCTGGGACAACATATCTTTTCTTCTGTTACTCACATTCAATAGAAGAATGAAAGAAGCCTCCACATAAGAACTGAGTCATCTTTCTGGTACTCCCAATTTCTAGGAGGTAGGAAAGAAGAACAGTGAAGTCCAAAGAAGAGCAATGGAGCTGGGGAAGGGTCCAGAGACCAAGTCTTATGAGGAGCAGCTGAGAGAACTGGGGTTGTTTACCCTGGAGAAAAGAAGGCTGAGGGGAGACCTTATCACTCTCTATTACTACCTGAAAAGATGTTGTAGTGAGGTGGGTGTCAGTCTCTTCTCACAGGTAACAAGTGATAGGACAAGAGAAGATGGCCTCAAGTTGTGCCAGCAGAGGTTTATATTGGATTTTAGGAGAAATTTCTTTGCTGAAAGGGTTGCAAAACACTGGAACAGGCTGCCCAGGGAAGTGGTGGAGTCACCATCCCTGGAGGTATTTAAAAGGATACATAGTGAGCACTTGAGCATGATGTAGTTTCTGAACTGCCTGGGAGAGTTTTCAGGGAAGAACTTTAGGGAATTTTACTGGATGATAAAGAAAAGAGTATCTTTTGTGGAGAACCTAATGCTTGGTTTAACACTTAAAAATTCTAATTCAGCCACAGTTTAGGCAGGATTGTGGGATCAAATATCCTTTTTTTTTAATCCAAAATTGACCTATATGCAGCTATCTTATAAATGCCTACTTAGGAAATCCAACCATGTTGCTGAACAATAAAAAAATGTTATTTCTAATAACTTATATAACCTGTCAGCACCACAGTGACATTCTAAAGATGTAACAGAAGTCAGTTATTTTATGAACACTGTGCTCTTTAGAACCCTCATCTTCTTGTACCCAATTAAAGTCTCTCAAAATTAGTAAAATAATAAATGTCACACCTTCCCTTCAGTTCCAGGTGAATGCTTTAAGCTGGACTTCAAAGCAGCCACTGTGCAGCTTGTGCAAAAATTGTTTTATGGATTCACTGATTTTGAACTCAGTACCTGTAATTTTCTATGGTGAGCATATTTTCCTTATGAGATCAGAACCACTATTTCATATTAATATTTCAGGATTTTTTCTTCAGAGCTGAAGGAGTTTTCTTAAGTTTTATGAATTCCAGTAGGATCATAACTCAGACAGAGCTGGCTTTGGCAAAGCTTCCTCTGCTCTTTGTTCCTTATTTAGTAAATAGAACCTGCAGAGTGTGGGTGCATTGCTATCTCCTCTGAAATCTCTGGCTTTGGTGTACTGAACTGGAAATGAGATATATAGATCAAAAGAACTCTAGCGAAACAAGAGAGAGTGCTTTTAGAAAGCAGCAAATATTTTTTTTTTCAAACCAAGACAGTCTGCTTGTTAATAGCTGCATTAAAGACCTGCTTAAACATTGGGGAAAGCTTTGCACGCTATTTTGTAAAAAAAAAAAAAACAACAAACTTTCTATTTATCTTCCTAGGATAGTAAGACTGAGCAAAGAAAAAGATAGAGCTGTATTCATGGGGGAAATCTTGCTGCTAATTGAGGTGTCTTTTACATCAGACAAGTGGTATGCAGGCTTAAGTCATGTCTCTAGTAACAGTGCAGCACAGTTCATAAAGAACTCCAGCAACTGTAGCCATTAGTAATTTGCCCTACCAGATGAACTTTTTCTACCTGCATAGAGGTACGACTCATATACACAGTCCTTCCATCTGTCTTTTCATGGATCTATTGACTGGACCTTGGTGGCCTGAACATTTTCTTCTACCAGTCTCCATTCTGACAGTTGTCTCTGGGATTTCTTCTCCTTCATCCATTTAAATAACATTAAAACCACTGATATGAGGCTCTGTGTATATATTGGCAGCCTGTAGGCTTAGAACTTTGATTGGCTTTTAGCTGCATTAAATATATAGGCCCCTACACTTTCTTCCTTCTAAAGTAGATGTAAACATACTGACACTGAGCTTGCTTCTTAGTGACTTTTTATGAGTCTTTTAGAAACAGTCTGCTAACATCCCCAAATACAGGTTTATGGTAGAAAGCATGGAAGAGATAAGACCTGCTTCCATACTAATATCTCTGTGAATAAAATTCAGACCAACAATTTTAAATGTCCTGCTCTTTGATGGAATGTCAGAAAGACTTCTTCTAAATTAACAGAAGAAAACAGCAATGATAAGGGAAGCCCTAAACGTCAGGTGATCTTACAAATCATAAATCTGCATTTCCTATCCACAAAGCCTCTGCAAGTGCCCAGTATAAAACTAGGAGGAACATTTCATTTATCTAAGTTCTATATAATATTATTGTGCATAATTATAAAAATATATGCCTGTAGGCAATTCTATCCTGCATATGAAGTTTTCCCTGGAACTTGAGAAAAATGTGAATTTGAAAAGATCATTTAACATTACATGTACTCACACTGGGAGCAGGCACATGCTAAAGGAAATGTTTGATGTTACAGAATTCTGATGGGAAGAAAATTGAGAAAAGTCCCGAAACATGAGATGTAGTATTAATTCGTTAGTAAAGTTCTATTTTGGGGAGAGGTTGGGTTTGTTGTTGTTGTATTTTTTTCTTTGTTGTTGTTTTGTTTTTGTTTTTGTTTTTTGTTTGTTTGTTTTGTTTTTAGCAGTTATGTATGTCTATACTATCTATTCTTATAAAACTACTTTTAACATCCTCCAAAGCAGGACCAACCAGGTGATGATTCAAAGCTCTTTTCCATAATTTTTAGATTAGATTGTCCAGCAGTTATAGCTGTGAGGCAAAACTCTTTCTAATCATTTAGTAAGACTTTTATGCACTGACTTACATCAACTTCTTTAAACTAAAGGCCTGGAAGACACATAGATCAACCTTAATAAAGTCCTGATTCCCTGCTTATGAATCAGCCTAGTACCAAGCAATAATATTTAGATGGGGAATGACTAATGAAAAAGCCCTAAGGATTGTCTTCACTCACTTAGAAATATGCATGTAAGTGAGAGCCAGAAAGCCCACAGACTGTCTGCATGCTTTAAAAATTGTGTGAGCGATCTCTGATGACTGCATGTCATGAAATTTCAGGCTTTGATCTGTAGACTTGTAAATGGATTACCTTCTCCCCATCCCCTGAATATTAACTATAAGATTCAAACTGACTAGCATGTGCCAGTGGAAAGTTGGGTGAAGGGTAGAAAGAAAGAATAAGGGTTCAGATGTCTTAAGTTTTAGGATTTCTAATGCAGATCTTGGTTCGCCTAACCTTACTGCAACTCACTCTTTTCAAGAAACGACATTCCTGGAAGCACTCTCTTCCTTGTCTCCTGAGGAGATTTCTACCATTGTTAAGAAAAAAAAAATAAAATTCTACCAACTGTAAAAACATTGGTAAAAAAAATAAATCCTGCCTTTGAATTAAACTTACTTAAAATACTGTGAAATTCTGGCAATAGTATCTTGGTCTTAAGCACCATTTTTGAAGAGTAAATATTTTGCTTTTATAGGGCACCAGATTGCACCAATCCCAGAGATATGAGGGCTTTCAGGAAGCTGACCCTTCCTGAAGTAGAATCAGTAGGATTTGCACTCTTACTTCCCTTTCAAATTGAGTAGGTTAACCACTGTGATGCATGTATCTGAAGTCTTTTTTAAATTACAAGGACTTGAGGCCAACAGAGTGTTCATAATTCTAAATCCTTTGACATTTTCCATAAGGATGTATTTTAGGCATTGAAATTCATGGTAGCAATGCTAAAAACAAAATGCTCTGTTGAATCTGTGACTAAATGTATTTTTTGTTGGTTAAAAATAAGTATTTATTTTATGTGAAGAAATATGCTTAGAGATACTCAAGTCTTTCACTGAATCTCCAAAATTACAAGTACCCCTGCACAACAGACTGTCATAGGCTTGGGTCCAGGAAATGCCTTTTAAAAAACCTGATAGGATGTTGACTAGAGACATCTTTTGCTGCTCTGTGCTACTGTACCGATTTAAGCTCCTTTAAAAATGTCATGCTAGAGAATTTAGGTACCAATTTTAATTATTGTTAACCTGAAAGGAAGTTATTTTCAGGTGGGGGTTGGGGTCTTTTCTCAGGAAACTAGTGACAAGACGAGAGAGCATGGCCTGAAGCTGCACCAAGGGAGGTTTAGTTTGGATATCAGGAAGCACTTCCTCACATTAGACACTGTAATGGACTGTCCAAGGAAGTGGTAGAGTTGCCATCCCTGGAGGTGTTTAAGGAAAGATTGGATGTGGTGCTTAGTGACATGGTCTATCTGATGTCATGGTGTTGGGTCATAGGCTGGAATTGATGAGCTTGGAGGTCTATTCCAGCCTCAGTAAATCCATGTGATTCTGTGTGATAGGATTAGACATGCCTTCCTGTAACACTGCCATAAATCTACAAGGTGCCTTGAAGCTCCTTTGAAAATATCAGCCTCCATCATTTAAGTTACTAGATTTTTAATTGTGTTTTTTGTAGAAAAATAAACATTATGGCTATCCCTTCTTCCTTGAGTGTGTACCTGGTTTAGCTCTTATAACATTCATGCTTTTCCACTTTTAATAATTTAATTTATCTTTTATATTCAATATAATGTATCTATCAATCTTTGTTGGTTTAGGTAACATGTCAAACTTCATGTGATCCTGTGGATGGGGTTCATTTTAATTTGACTGTACATGTGCACAGCTGCAAATCTAAATATCTGCATCTGGCCATCTTGCCTAGACTGCCTTTACTGTCTGTAGGAAGTAGAAGTATATTACTCTGGCTACTTTCAGTGTCCATTTTAGGAAGAAACAATTCACTCCTTTTAAGGACATCTTTGCTATAGGTAACTACACTTACAGTACTTAATTTTAGCATCTATCCTATGTAATATACACATGGTTGTTCTTCCCTGACATGGGATACAGTGTCCTTTTCCTTTTAATGGTAGATTTTTTTTCCTCTTGTCCCTGGCAAGACTCTTTTTTACCTGTTTACAAAGTTTGCCAAACATATTTGGTGTAATAAATCTTGTAAAGTGGGGTCTTGTCAATGTGAAAGCATTTTGCCTGGGGCACAGCATTGTAAAACAAACAATACGGAGAGATACTTTCCAGCTGCCAACAACTTGAAAATTCAGGTACAAAAGCAACAGAAATTATTCCAAGATATCAGAGATCTCAAGTGCTCAAACAAGAGAAACTTTGATATCTTGGCAGCAGATTGTTGATAACTGCTATTCTATCCAATGTTTCATTTCTCATATTCAGAGATTATATTCAGAGATTTTATTAATGATTTAATTAATATACATTAAAAGTTAGTGACCTGACCCTAGATTCTAGGACTTGTTACAGATTTTTTCCACCTATTAAGGCTTTATTGAAAATCATCTCCAAGATAACATTACTGAATCATTTCAGGATATCAGCTTGCACAGTTCTGTGCCTCTTGTAAGAAATTAAGCAGCTCTGCAACTTGACTTGAAGCCTGATGCCAAGAACAGTTCTTCATAGACAGTAGGATGCTTGATTATCAGGCAATCAGTCAAGATTTAAAAGTACCTTATGTTTCCTGACCGTACTCTTGAACCAAATCATAGGCTAATAGGCTGTAAATCAAAGCAATATAGATAGGAATATAGAAGCCATATGTATACTAATTGCTATCCCTATATATAGTGGTGTAGAAGCCCTATGTTTACTAATTACTCTGTTGAGAAGGGTGGCTGGGTAGAACAAAGAGAAAATTAAAGGAATACTGTGAATCACTCCTTTGTGCTGCTTTAGACATTTGTGATGTAATTTATATGATTGAATTTTCTATAGGAAGAGAACAATTAGCATTTCTGACAGTACTTGGAAGCATAGTAAAGTGTGACAGCAGAAAAAGTGCTGTGATCATGAGGGAACTATGATTTTTCAGATACTACTTGTTTCTTTATGGACTGACTTGGCTAGTCATTTCAGCATCACTGCAGCTGTAATATTTCTTTTATAGCCATGAGGAGGGGCATTTGTAGCTCGGACTGAATGGACCATGGAGCAGCTGACACATCTTCTCATGAAGCAGGCCCTCAAGTGAATAGGTGGCAGGCTGTTACCCAGGATCTTTTCTGTGTTCTGCATCTATCAACATATGTAATAGTGCCAGGAAGACTATAAAGAGTTCCTACTAGCAGCATTATTTTCTAAGGTTCCAAAAAGCCATTTGGTTTTTGCCTGTGACTGCTTCCATTTTGTGTGTATCCTTGATTCCTATCCTACTTCTAGATCTTGAAAATTATTTTCAGAAACTGGCCTTGGCATGCAGTGCCTTTTGAGAAAGACAGAATTGCTAATAGTAATATCATAAACATTATAGAAAATAATAATGAAAATCATACTGAGAGCTTAAACCACTACTCACTGAAGAATCTGCAATTTGTATTAATTTTTTAACTTGGATTCTTAAAATTGGTGAAAGCAATGTGTTCTCTTTCACAGTGCATTTCAATGCACACACACACAATATACATATATAATATCAGAATAGCAGCGTATAACCTTCCTAATCTTTTTAAACATGATACCTTTTCTAGGAGAGTAGATTTGATTTAATATTATCTTTAATTTGAATAATGATGTTCTTTAACAATTCTTTTCTATTGTTAATTGCCATGAATAAGTATTTTGGGTGGCCTAGTGTCATGGTTTAGGGTCATGGTGGCCCCTTAGACCTATAAGAGATGCTCTCTGTTAACCCCCCTCCCTCCCCAAAAGGGGAAGAGAAAAGGAATAAGGGAGAGAGACTCAGTGATTAGACAAGGAAACTAGACCAACTTTAATTATAATAATAAGAATAGAATATGTACAAATCTATATAAAACCAGTATGGAACCCAACCCCCTGATGGTAATTACATCACCGTCACCGCTGATGTTGTGGAGCAGGCACTGGTGGGGTCCCAGACTGGGCCCCACAGCAGATGGGAGCTGTGTTCAGGAGCTGGATTCTGGTACCGGGTTCAGGAATACACCGACTGGGATCGAAGGCAGAATGGACAGAGGCCTCCTTGGATGCTCCCAGGAAGGAACTGAAAGAGGAGCTGAGCCAAGCTGAGCAAAGCTGTCAAAGCGAGACAAGAGGGGAGAAGAACCCAGGAGCCTCCAGAATGAGGGAGAGAGAGCAAGCAAGCAAGCTAGCAAAACTAGCAAGCTAACAAAAGAAACCTAAAAAAAATATAGAACCTCCAGATCACTCTGCTTCATACCAAATACGATGTATATGTGATGGAACTTCCTTGGTCAGTTTGGTGTCACCTGCCCTGTCTGCTTCTCCCCACAGTTGTGGCCTTTCACTTTCCTGCACCCCCCAGTGTGGTGCACAAGATCCAGCAGTGGCCTTGGTCTGCACACCAGTCATTGCCAGTAACTCTGATCATGGGCTGTTCTCACAGCCAGCAGCAGACACTGTCTGTGAAAACAGGCTGCTAACTTCAGACAGTGCAGTTGATTAGAAGAACTGAACTGAAAAGCAAAATGACTGAACAGAACTAGTTCTGTTCTCACTCAAACCAAGACACCTAGACATTTGCACATCATGAGTAGCAAGTAACATTTAATATAAAGCTGTGACAAATTAATTTTCACCAATGGAAATGAATATTACAAGTGAAAGTATAATATTAAAGGAGTATATCTAGAGACAATATATAGGCCTGTTATTTTAATTTTATTGATGCTAGAGAGTCTTTTTGGGGCTCGCTTCTTACAAAATGTACGCCTGTATGTAAGCACATAAAAACCTTTAGAATTCCCATGTTTATATTAGGGATAAATCTTTATGTACAGACATACATTGATTAAAATATTAAATGGACACATGAATTAGTCCCTAAAATCTGTACTCTTTCCAACTTAGGCTTGCAAGATGTCAGGATGGGGCTTTGAGCAATGGGGTCAGGTCAGCAAAGTGGGAGGTGTCCCTGCCCATGTCAGAGGGGTTGGATCTAGATGATCTTTGAGGTCCCTTCCAATCCAAACCATTCTGAATTTATGGCATAAAAAGATTTTGCACTTACTGGATATTAAAAGGATTGAAGACTGTTCAGGTAAGAATTTTCTGAAAATTTTGAAAAAAGACCCAGAATCCTTGATTAATAAAAAAAATCTACTCTGATTTAAGAGGTGTTTTAAATTTCAAATTTCGAGTGCATCTCTGTGGTTTTTTCAGTAACTAAAAGTGATTTATTTGCGCTGATTTGACCTGCAGTCTGAATGTGTAAATGTATGCTAATAAAGTATTTATTCTTTGGAAGAAATTGTTTAAGAAATATATTTTTAATCTAGATATATTATTCTATTTATTTTAATTCTTATTTATTATTTTATTCTATATGCTATCTACACAATTACGCATGCAGCTGTTTGTTTGTTCTTTTAAATGTCAGTAAGTCTGTAAACAATTCATCTTATTCCCCTGTCTTTTAATTCCCAGATGGGGTTTTCAAGGAAGTATGGTCTGTCATACAGGTTGGTAACAGGACCTGAAACACAGTGAATCAATGCTGTTACACACGGAAGCAAATAGAAGCAGCCGTGTGAGGCACAAGAAGAAAGAAATATCTGTAAATCCTAAACACATTTATTACTTTGCAGATTAACATAGAAGAAAGGGATGAAATGTGAAGGAAGGCCAAAATGAAGTCATGAACACACCAGACTTAAACATTTTATTTAATTGCCACTTAAAGGTCTGAAAGAATCAGACTTAAGCAGAAGTCATCTCCAACTCCATCCTTGATGAGTAGATGGGGACCTGCCCCTCATTCAGTGGGAATTGTCTCATATGTTGAACAACCAAGGACACTGTGGGATTTATGTGTACTTGAGTCTGCAGTAAGTTTTCTCAAGAAGAGCTACAATCCTACTAAGTGTCCCAGAGGCAAACTTAGTTGCTTGTGCTGTGGAGGGTGCTCCAGGAAGGTCCTCACTGTGCCGCTCAGGTGTGCTACCATCTATGCCCGTAGGGCCAGCATTTTCTTAGCTGGTTTTCTAGACGCCTCCTCTGTTAGTGATGGAGGGATCCTCACCTCTTCCTCTCCTGAGTGTAAACCAGCATGGGTAGGGGTGGCAATATTTAGATTTTTCATAACAAACCTTAGTAGTTAGGGCTCTTAACAGGGCTTTTCCCTGGAATCCCGCTCAGATAGGGAAAGCAGTGGATGTCCCAGAGACTTGATTAACTTTTAGATTTCTCTACTGAGTGGCCATATGAAATCTTTAAGGTGTCCTAAGAGGAGTTAGAAATGCACCTGCAGAGATTGTTTACTGAGTGCTTCTAGCTTCCTGTATGAGGATTAGGTTGCTTTTCTCCTTGTCCCATGGTTTTTTTTGCTTTTTTTTAACTTTTAGCTGCAGTGGGGCAGAACAGAATGAGTAGTGACTGCTCATACCAAGTCATTCCCAAAAACCTGAGTGTACCAACTGCAGCCTCTTCTCACCTCTAATGCTTTTGCTGTGGGTACTTAAGACCAGCTCTAGCACAGTGTGGCTTTTACCTTGGATCTGGCTACTGGGAAAGAGCTATTTGAGAAAGATCTGGGAGAAGCCTTACTGGGACCTCCTCTGGGCTCAGAAACTGCACTCGGGCAGTTTCTGAGCACCTGGCTCACAGTCCTTCCCATGCTACAACCTGTGCCCATCCCTATGCCATGCTAAGTTATTGTTGACTTGCATTTCCATCAGCACAGACTTGCTCCACCACCACAACCTTATCTGGCTCTTGGAGCTGTTGGCTGTTCTTGGTTGCCATCATCAGACTTACTTTGCTCCTTTTGCCTGGGTACCACGGGACCAGGACTTTTTCTGAGGGCCTCTGCCCTACCTGCTGCTCAGCTCCAGGCTCACTTTGCCTTGCAGAGCCACCCCAACACTGCAGCACCTTGCTCCCTGATAGCCAAGGTACTTGTATGTAAACTATGTAAATAATATACTTTCAGACTGACATGGTTATAAGTCTCAGGGCCCCCATTTCTAGGCAAGTGCACTAACCACTATGATCTCTACTCAGAAAAAAAGTCAGCAGTCAACTCCCCTTCCTCCTTTGAGGAGGAAATCTTAGGATAAAGGCATAAACTTTGGTGTGTGTTTGAGAACAAAACTTCTGACAAACAAATGTGCCTTAACTGACAGAAAAAGAGACAGACAGTCCTGCAAAGGATCCTATGCAACTTCTCACTTCACATGCTGTTGTTGTCCTAGTGACTTCCAGCATTGGTTCCACTTGACCTATCCCAGGTCTAAGGATTTTGTGTGATATTTCAAAGTCTACCCCCTCAGTCCATGGCCTCACTTGTTCACTCACTGTATAAGTTTCACAACATGTAAGTAGTCAGGACATCAGAGGCCAAAGAGTTTTGGAAGAGATGAAGTTCAAAATGTTTTTTAGTAGGATGACAGAACTAAAAGTTTCCTATGCTTGGGAGATAATGACAGACACCTCTTTACTCGTTCTCATAGAGGTAGAAAATTGTTCACTAGAAGACAGTGAAACTACTGTCGATGTAAAACAGGTCTTGGCAGCACTGAGACGTTGAAATCACATCAGTGACTGGTCACCATCAACACACCTGGCTCAACTAGAAGTAAGGACATTATGCATGCACAGCCAGCTGATATTTAAGCTTGTGTCCTGCTCAGGTGATATAGAGGGCAAGGCTCTAACATAAGAACACAGATCACCGAGTCAAAAGAAAAAGCAGAACTGGGCTTTACTACTTAAGGGGCAAAGCAGTACAAAAGGGCCTGTGACCAGATTTGGATGGGGAAACTAGTTTAATATCACAAGGTCAAAACTCATTGGTCTGTCTGTGTTTAACTGAAGGTCATATATACAAAAGTTTGCAGTCAGCAGAATCTGAAATCTTATAAAATAATTTCCCTGTGTCTCTAAACCCTAATAACAAAGTATATATATAACCTGGATTTAAAGTGTTAATCTTAAGAGAAAAAATAGGGGTGGTTGTTGTGGTTTTTTTTTTATTGCCTTAATAACTGCTGTTGTATGGATTTTATTTAGTTTGGTTTCTATTACTTTTGATGGAAATTATATTTTAAGCCTTTTTTTTTTTTTCTTTATAATGTACTGCTGTTTCAGTGAGCACAGCTGTGAAACCTGGAACAGTAAAAAGAAGACAATCCAACATTAGGAACAGGTGAGAAAGAAACTTATGCTCTCTGTCATTCATAGCATCGCTGTCAAATTAAACTCTCCTGAGACTGCCCTTTCACATCAAACCAGAGGAAGACTGGAACAATGCAAAAAAATTGCAGTTCTCTTTCACAGACCTAGTGAGAAGACACAGCTTTGTTCATGTGTCCTATCTAACACTTTTCATCTCCCTCTGCTGATGTAACCAAATTTCAAGGAAGAGAAACTCAAGGGAAGTCAGTACATCAGAGTAGAAGTAGAATGACTGCTCACTTTTTATCTTCTAACACTGGAAATGTTCACTAGTAAGACCAATAACATTTTTATACACCATTCAGACTTTAATCTGCAAAGAAATCTGTTTAACAGGACTTCAGACATGGCAAAAAAATAAAGACTTTTCATTGCTTTCTATATATCATCCCCTCCCTCCTGATAAGTTTGCAAGAGGGTAGCAGCTAACAAGGAAAGAGTCTTTGCAGTACTTGGCAGCACAGATATCACCAGAGTAGACCCCCTACTTTGTTCCACTGAAGTAAATAGAGTGCAATTCATATTGACTGAAGGGTTGGATTTCAGTCAGGTCAGACAGTTTGGGAATCTACATCCCACCAAACCCCATGTGAAACTATGTTTCTTCCAGAATTGGATGTGTGATGGGCCCATTTTGATATATCTGGTTTGAGGAACCTTCTGACCTGACAGTACTTGGTTAATGGTTGGACTTGATGACATTAAAGGTCTCTTGGCCAAAATGCAAAAAAAATATTCTGATTCTACATTCAAAGTAGATGGAGAATGGGAAGCAGAAGCAGAGGTTTAGAAAGCTAAACTAGCCATTCAGTGAGTTTCCTGAGAATTAAGAGATAAATTAAGTTTAGCTCTGTTCATACTATTTGCAAACAATTTGCATAATGCAAATATGTATAAAAGACTGTGCCATTGCATGTTGCATTGAGATTGCTTCTTATACATTTACATTTTGCCTAGCATTACATTTTGCTTAGCATATTGCTACTTACATTAACAGTAATGTCACATCATACTCAGGACTAGAGAAATACAAAAATTTTTTACCTCATAATGAATATTTGCAAAAGAATCTTTATAAATAATGTCTGAAGGGTTCACAAGGACCAAATGTCTCTCATAATAGTTCGTGTGTCATGACACATATTTGAAGAAAACCTGGTTATCATAAAGTAGAAGTGAAACACTTCTATTATATCACAGAGTCAGAGAATACCAGATTGGAAAGGATCTCAAGGATCACCTGGTCCAAACTTTCTTGGCAAAAGCAGTCTAGACAAGATGGCCCAGCACTCTGTCCAGACAAATCATAAAAGTGTCCAGTGCTGGGAGCTCCACAACTTCCCTGGGGAGATTATTCCAATAGCTGATTTTTCTCATTGAAAAAAATTATCCTCTTGTGTCTAATCACTGTCTCTCCAGGAGTAGATTATAGCTATAATCATCTTTGTTCATACTATAACATATTATAAATATTTGCATTGTGAATGGAGTCTTTGCTGTTCTGTCTTTAATAAATGTAACATTCCACTAGTAATTGTTTTTATCATAGAATGAACTCTCTCAAAACAAACATACTATGCAATAACCACAATATCTTTTTCTTCAAGTTCTATTTGTGCTTTAGAAACATGCTTATGTACACACAAAGAAACATCATTTCCTATTTACAGCCATAAGTTAAGTTTGTCTCTATTTAAAGAACTGTTGAATATAATTTAATGGTTACTAAATGAACAGTAGAATTATTCCAGTGATATGCCACTGTCAACATATTCTGCCTCTCTGACATGTTTTATCATCCGTGATCATGCACAACCTGAAAATGAATAGTCTTATGTTCCTTTCTGACATGTAAGTAATGATCTGACGTAAAAAATTATCAGAAAAACTCAACACGTAACAAGTAAACAACCACAGGACTTGTGCTACTCTCTGCCACGCCGTGCCATGCACCCCAGTTCCTTTTCTTTGTTTACCCACTACTACTGATTTATTCTAAATTAAATTGTGAGATATTTGACATGTGAAACATGAGCCTACTTTCTGTAATTAACTGAACTCCTTTATAAGTTATAGATCTGGTCTGAAGTAGGAAGACATCAAATAATTGAGGATGGTAATACATTTGTGTGGTTTATTAGTTTGCTGGGTATATAACCACAAGAAAATTGTCAGAGCTAGAAAACATGTGTTGAACTCAAAGGCAAATATCCTTTTTTTTTCCCAAGTGGAATCAGCTTTAAGTCAAATATGGAAAAGGTTTGAAAGATACTTCTATTACATGGTGCTATCCTGCCACTAGAAAGCAATTCCACTGACCACTAATCTGCTGGAATATAGTGAGATTAAAGTCTAAACAGGAAAATAAAAAACCCCACAGAGTTTCAGTGAAAATATTTGGCTATAAAAATTTGAAATTTCCTTGCTTAATTTTCTTTTATTTATTTATTCCCTTTAGGAAATATGTCATTCCTACTCATCTTTAGGAAAAAAACCCAGCAGTTTTACAGCTATGCCCCCAACTCACATAGTCCTGATATCTGTAAGAATGACACTCTCAATTGCTTAAAAATTATGAAACCCTTATGATAGAACACTTTTTTTTTTTTTTCCCAAACAACATATGTTTTTGAGAAGGAAGTCAGAGCTCAATAATTACACCAGCGTGTAATCATTCTGACTCCCACAGTTAGTGCCTCCTTTAGTACAATCATATCTTTGGAAAAAAATAAAATAAAATGATAAAATTATATAATTATTTTTAAATTATTGAAGTCATTTAACTCTAAAGAAAGAGAGTACGTGAAGCTTTCTTTACCAGTCCATTTCAAATCACTGGTTAAAGTCTAGTGTTTTGATCAATCACCTTTCTAGAGAAGGAATTCAAATCCTTAAAGGTGAAATTTGCATTCATAAATCAATATTTAAATTCCTAATGGAATATTAATTCTTTTAACAGGAATTGAACTTCCACAAATTTTGTCAGATTTGTAGATTTTCCATGGCAGAGAAATGAATGGATTGCTCTGAAAAAAATTATTTGCAAAGAATTGATGGAGTATTTTATTTTTTCTGGGCTTGTGGTTTATATGTATTTCACAAGGCCAAAAGATAATATAGAAGAGAACACACTAATCTTACACAGATTTCAGTGACACCATTCCATCACTTACAGTGAAATATTTTTTACACACACCGAAGTGAGAAGTGAGCAAGGATGGATTTTCTAAGTCTTTCACTGCTCATCATTGGTGTCCCAGTGTTTCTGTTCCTTCCTCTCTAGTCAAACATCTGCTACAAGAATAGGCTACAAATATTTAATGAATCATTCATTTTCTGCATTATATCCAGGTTTTTTCATCCTCAAGTTTTTGGCTTGATAATCTCTGTATCTCTGTTTTTTATTCCACCTTATTTTCTAACATGCTCTTGATGCTTTTATCTGACAAAGACTGTAAGTTTTTTTATCAAAACAATGATGAAAATTAGAAAGAATAAATCCTGTCATGTGAGGATGATAGATTTAGAAAAACCTGGAAGAGCTATTAAGGAAAAAAGAAAAAGGAAAAAAGAAAAAAAGAAAAAGGAAAAAGGAAAAGAAAAAGAAAAAGAAAGGAAGGAAAACCTGAACATAATCTTCAAGGATTTTATTATATACTTGGGCCTAATCCAGCAGGCTGGTCTTTTAGTGCATGTCTATGCAATCTATGCACCCAGGAGCAGACACAATCCAGCCTTTTCTTTATAACTTCCAGTGTGATGCTCTCTAGGTGAAATGATGGTGGTGTGCAGTCTCTGTTCTGTGTGACTGTGGATGCATACATATGGCTATCTGGGCATGGCCTAGGGATCTAAGATCTAATTATGTACTTAGACCTTTTCATTTCAGTGAGGAACATTTACAGTTTTGGAAGAAGAATAAACTTTTTTTTTTTTTTAATAATAATTTGAAACTCAAATATTCATAAAATCATCTCAAGAATTTTTTTAAGAAGTTAGAATATCTTGTTCTTTTTGCAATTTGTTTTAATCTTTTTTTTTCTTTTTTGAAATAGCATTTTCAATCTGAAGATTGACCATGCTTTTATTTCACTTTATGTTTTACTATATTTTTTAAAGAACAAGAAGCCTAAAGTATTTAGTACTGCATTGAAACATAAATCACAGAAAACATCTAATATAAAAACAAATGCTTTCTTTTCTTCATTTTTCCAGTTTCATTATGAAAATAGAAGACAACCCTGTGATTCAAAGAGCGGTGGGTTCTGTTGACAGTGAGAAAGTGGAGCAGCAAGTGTTTTACATGGCAGTGCAAGAAATAGGAATCACAGAATACAAAAGATTGTGTCTTGATTTATATGGAATGTATTCTGGAAACTCTTTTTTTGACAGCTGAGTATCTGAACAAAAAAAAAAAATCATGGAACAAGAAAAACAGTTTTGGAAATTCTAACACTTCCCCTACCCCAATTTTTGAATCACTGAGAGACAAATGGGTTTATCTTTTTAAAAAAAGCCTGATTAAGTTTATTAAATACACATTGAATGTATCTGGAGCCAGAAACTGCACCCTTTGGCAATACCTGGTTTGAATCACTGATCTGAATTTAGAAACTACGAGAAACATAGAAATCCATTTTAGGTATTGTCATGACTAAGTTGAGGATGGTCTTTAGATTTTTGAACTTATGTCCCCTATAATTAGTAGTGTGCTGAATGTGGCTGAAATAGAAGTGAGTGTAATATGTAGTAAAGCATGTGTTATACAGTGAGATCTGAATCTTGCTTTGACACAAACTTTGATTTAAAACATCTCAGTGAGAAATGAGTCTTTAATCAAATACACCCCAGCATAAGAAAAAGAATCTTCAAATCACCTGTAAAAATAAAATCAATATATATAAACAGAAGTCCTATGTAATACTTGGCACAAATAGTTCGCTGAAAAATAATTGTGCTGAATGGCTCATAAAAGTTTGTACTTCATGATTTACTGCTTGGCTGCTGTTAAACTCAGTATATTTGATTACAGTGGACCTTTCATCTCCTCTATCTTATATCTTGAAGGTACAGTTCAGTGTTTATTCTAGATATACAATACGATTAAACATTTTTGACATATAGTCCAAACACCCCATGAAAGATAATCAGTTTAGATTGCGATAGGTCATTTTGCTGCTATGTGTTCAGAGTCAAACTTATATATGAAAAGTGTGAAATAGCGTGTGGGAATGAACTGGGATTACAAGGAAGTAATCTTTATAATAATGTATCTCATGGAAGGTTCCATGGAGCTTCAGAAACTGTCTGGAGGTATAGATTTTGGCAATTTGAGGGGTTTGGGGGTTTTGAGTATTATTTTGAACAGAGAGTAGGAGAGAATTTTTCTGCTTTACCTGGTTTTAGGAAAAACCCTCTAATTTCAAGACAGTTTATTGAAAAAGATAAGGTTAACATTTTCACGGGTGTTTTTCTTTGGTCTAACTTTGTTCCCTCTGTATTATAAAATAAGCATATAGCACTGATAGCAAGGAGTTCTCAATCAGATCACATATGCTTGCTTTTGAATATTGGTTCTTAGGTAATTTAAGAAAAAAATACTCAGTTGTTGTGGTTTAGAAGCAGTGGATATGGAAAACATAGAACATAGTGTGGTCCATCTAGGAAAGGCATAGGTCAGTATAATCACAAGAAACTAGCCACCTAAATAAGCATATATTCTTTTATCAGAATAACTGAAGGTGCTGATAACTACTTTAGTAAAGTTTTCAGATGCATGTATGAGAAATACAAGGAAAGTGGAGCTGTAGTGCAATTGCAAAGTCTATGTTTCATCTGTGAAAAGAACTGCCAAGAGTGGGCTGCTGTGCAGTTAGTTACCAGGGAAGGGTGGTTAAAAAAAAAAAGCACAGAACATAATTTCTATGACGTTGAAAAAATATTGTGACATGAGAATGTGATCACTTCAGAACATGGAACAGCTATGTTTTGTTTGAGTGCTCTGGAAAATGAGGGGTTGTGGGTCTGGCCCATGAAAGAGAAAGGCAGCCTTGAAAATGGTCTGGCATTTATCTTAAATGAAGCATCTTATTAACTAAAAGGTGAAATGAAGTTGTAATTTTTAGTCTTGATTTGCAATCCATATTATTAAAGCTGAGATTAAAATCTAGCTGACTTGCAGGATGTGCTTGATCATGACTTGAGGGAAGAAAGAGATTATGGATGATATTTTACTTGTCTCATGACAAATCTAATGGGAATAATATCTATCTGAGTTTTATAGAAGGAAGATAGATGCATTTAAAATTGAAAATCGGAAACCTCTATAATGTTAATTATGATATCTACACACATTTTGTTAATTATGGGTTCTGAAAATAAACTACTCACTTTCAATTCTGAACATTCTCTCTGCCATAAGATGTCTTTCTACCATGAGCCATTACAATATTGCACCTTTCTGGATAGAAATACTGCAAGGGACATTTGAACTGGCAAAATAAAACACTTTGCGATAATAAAAGGTAACAAAGAAACAGTAACCTTTTTTTCCACTTTACAGATCTGAATATATATGACTATTTCTAAGCTTACTATTCTTCAAATTTGTATAAAACTAATTTATTTAACATTCAAGATTAATTGCTAGGAAGAATTTCCTAGAAAAAGGCAATAGATTAATTCTCTCAAATTAGACCTTTGAAGTGTATGGAATGAAAAGCCTTATGGGAAGTTTTACCTGCACATCACATAAACTCTGCTTTGTCTGCAGCTTGTATAAACTTGTAGTAAACTTTGTGTTACTCTTTCCCCCAAAGTCAAAGTGAGAAAATATGTAGCATATGCCCATCTGCACGACTTGATGTTTATGCAGTATGTCATATGTCATGATGGGCAGTTATAAATAAATTGGTTTTGAAAGAGATCTGGATGAAGCTGAAGGCCAGAACCAAAAAAGGTCTTATGTGCCTTAAGAAAGACAAGGCGGAATTTAGGTCACTAGTTATTCTGAGAATTGCAAGCAGTATTTGCTTAACTCTAGAGATGCTTAAAAACAATATTATGGTCTAGTTTTGAACATTACATTTCCCCAGATACATAGCCTGGTTCTGTGTATGCTCAGAGTTGTCCCCATTTATTTAATGGCTGTGCCATTAAGGACTTGACTCATGTTTAGTACATGGTGCCTTCATCATAATATGTCTCTTAACCCTTCAAGCTGAGCAAATAATCCACGCTTCTCTTTCAGGGGAAGCACTTGACTAAGAGGATAATGGTCCCTCACGCTGTCTTCTTTGTACCACGTCACATTTTTTAGTGTCTTAGTTTCAGAGGCAAGTGCAGAAAATGCTCCTGGGCTAAATAGCCTGGTGAGGAGATCAGTCAGTGAGGAGGAAAGAAAAGTGGACTAAAAGTATCTCAGAGCAGAGGGAATCAGTGCTGCTCTGCCTGTCTGGTCTGAGTGATATAACACCTGATCTACAGTAGAAAAAGCAGCTGTGACATTTCAGATCAGTTTTTAAAAGAGCAACATTTGATTAATTTGAAAGGGAAGAGAGTGCCCTTTAAGCTCCACAAGAAAGGCCCAAAGGTGAATATGGAAGCAAATGAAACATTTCCTCACAGTCCGGACTATCAGCAAGAAGGGAAGGAAGATTGGTGATCGACCTGTCAGTTCTAAGGCAGCCAGATCCAGTTAACTGTAGGGAGGAACAAACACCCCTGTGGATGCAAGATAGAATCATAGAATGGTTTGAGTTGGAAAGGACTTCAAAGATCACGTAGTTTCATCCCCCCTGACATGGGCAGAGACACCTCACACTAGAACATATAGCTCAAAGCCCCATCCAACCTGGTCTTGAGCAACCACAACTTCCCTGGAAAACTCTCTCCAGTCTCACAGTGAAGAACTTCTTCCTAATTTCCAACCTCAATCTCCCTTCTTACAGTTTCAAACCATTACCCCTCCTCCTATCACTACAAGCCCTTGTAAAAAGTCCCTGACCAGCTTTTTTGTAAGTACCCCTCAGATACTGGATGACTGCTATAAGGACTTCCTGGAGTGTTCTCTTCTCTAGTCTGAACAACCCTAGGTCTCTCAGCCTGTTCACATAGGAGAGGTGATCCATCCCTCTGATCATCTTTGTGGCACTCCTTTGGACTTGCTCCAACAGGTCTATGTCCTTCTTGTGTTGGGTGCTCCAGAGCTGGCTGCGGTACTCTAGGTGGGGTCTCACCAGAATGGAGTAGACGGGCAGATTCACATCCTTAGACCTACTGCCATACTTCTTTTGATGAAGCCCAGGATACGGTTGGCTCTCTGGGTTCCACTTTGAGCTTTTCATCAATCAAAACACACAAGTCTTTCTCCTCAGGACTGCCCATACTCTGACCATTCTTGTGTTTGTGCTTGGGATTGCCTCAACTCAGGTGCAGGACCTTGCACTTGGTCTTGTTGAACTTTATGAAGCTGCCTTTGGGCACCTCTCAAACCCATCAAGGTCCCTTTGGATGGCATCCTTTCCCTCCAGTGTGTCAACTTCATCATACAGCTTGATGTTATCCACAAACTTGCTGAGGGTGCATTCAATTTCACTGTCCCTGTCACTAAGAAAGATATTAAACATTACTGGTCCCAGTACTGATCCCTGAGGAACACCATTCATCACTGGTCTCCACTTGGACATTGAGCTGTTGACTGCAACTCTTAGAGTGCAACCATCCAGACAATTCTTTATACACTGAGTAGTCCATCCATCAAATCCATGTCTTTCCAATTTAGATACCAGGATGTCGTGTGGGACAGTGTTGAACACTTTGTGCAAGTCCAGGTATATGATCTCCATTGCTCTTCCCTTATCATGGATGTAAGCTGGAGCACAAGAGGTTCCACCTTAACATGAGGAGGAACTTATTTATGAGTGAGCAGCAAGCAAGCAAGCAAGCAAGCAATAGACCCTCCAGATCCCTCTGCTTTATACTAGACGTATATGGGATGGAATCCCTCGTTGGTCAGTTTGGTGTCACCTGCCCTGTCTGCTCCTCCCCACAGGTGCAGCCTTTCACTTTCTTGTACACAAGATCCAGCAGTGGCCTTGGTCTGCACACCACTCCTTGGTAGTAACTCTAACCATGGGGTGTTATCACTGCTGTCAGCAGACACTGCCTGTGAAAACAGTCTGCTAGCTTCAGACAATGCAGTTGGTTAGAAGAACTGAACTGAAAAGTAAAATCACTGATCAGAATTAGTTCTGTTCTCACTCAAACCAGGACAGCTGCTGAGGTCAATATGATGAGGTTTACAATCTCGTCCATAAGAGAAGCCAGAGTTGAAGTCAGTAAACGCATAGGTGGGTGCTCACCTCCACTCAACCTCTCAGATTCAGAATCTTGCCCCTTTGTAAGATTTTTGACTTTCTGGAGTGTGATCAAACTTCGGTCTGCCCCTTGACTATGTGCACAATACTTCGGGCAGTAGTCAAGAGAATAATTTTCCCAGGTTAAAACAGATGCCTCATTCTCTTGTGGGATTTTATTTCCATTGCTTTGTTGCTGCTGTTTTTATCTAAAACCGGACATTTTCATTTTTTTTCCTCTATCTCTCATGGCTGTGGCTTTTTGGTGTCTTAATAGCTGATCATCATCAAGTTGCAATTCTCAGGTGTCTTCTTGCAACCTGTGCTCATATTTTCAAAGTTTTTGCTGCTATCCCATGCTTAAAATGGATATCTTAACAAGAAAACTTCTTGTAACAAGGTGGTAACAAGCCCAAAAGTCCACGATTGGCGCCATGCGAAATTGGCATAAAGCAGTTAGCATAATGTCTGTTACTTACATGGCAACACTGGTTTTACTAGCTGGTATGGTTATGTTATATCAATGTGCTTCTCTCTGGGTTCATAACAAGCTAATATTAACTTCTACACAGTGTTGTATGTTTATGGGTACAACGGGCCTCTGCTGTAACCGCACAATTATTGTAGAGGGAGTTTCCTTACCCTTACTGAGTCACGACTTCTACTGTGCTCCGTTTCATGCACCTTTTACCACCCAGGCTACATAGCAGGGAGAGATAAAATGGCTAAAGTTGTTGTGAGTATCAAGGTAGTCGTTCCTCTGGGGTGTGTACCACATAGCTTTATCTTTTTGAATACCCTGATAACAGTAAAGCAGTGAACTTTCTGTGGGGGGAAGAATTCTTTTCTTTCCATCCCACATTTTCTAAGAATTATACTTTTGGAAGTATAAGATTACCTGTGAAAAAGAGGAGGTAGAACTGAGATTTTCACAAAGAATTCTACCATATATCCAACAATCCATGAATATACTTTCCCGATTTTTTCATCTGTAAAGTCAGTTGGGACGCAATGTAAGGCTTTGTATATTGTAAGAGGTCTGGGGTATTTATTAGATTACTCAGATATAAGGTGTATTTTGGCAAATAAACTCTGTGGCACAAAACCAAAATGGTACGAATGAGATAAAGCAGCAAACCATTCCTAAGCTGGCAGGTCAGTTTATTTGTATGGAGAAAAAGCATCACTTGGATGTGATTAATTAATGGTAATGTACAGAGTCTGCTGAACTATCTCCTAGGCTCACTCCTGCCCATCTGCTAGGGCATCTATTCTGTTGCTATCAACTGGAAATGTAGTACCTTTATGTCACAAATAGGTCTGTTTGAGAATACGGTCAGGTTGGTTTAATAGGCCTTCAAGGTCAACTAGAAGAATCCTATGAACTATATACAGATGATGGGTATATCTTAACAGCAGTTCTCTAGAGTTTCATTTTTCCTATAAGGCAGTACCTTTGTTCACTTCTGTGAAGTATCGGTGGGTAACTCTGTCTTAATAGGTTGTTAGTGCTAAACCTATTGTAATAGAGTTTAATTAAAGATCATATTCTGCAACTTCAGTTCAAAGAAACACCATGGCAGTTCCAACCTTCACTTGCACGCTAAGGGGTGCAAGTCACAATGTCTGAATAGGTTCTTTTAAAATAAACTATGACATTTTACTTTGATGTATAATTTATTCACATGGTTTAGAAAATATGTATTACACCATGACCAGAACTCAGTATGGTAACCCAAAAATAAAGCTAAATAAGAAAAAACCCAGAAGAATAGTGCTCAAAAATCTTTCTTCTTATCTCAAAAGTGGGTGGACTGGAAGATATAATTTTTTATTTTTAATTTTTTTTTTAAGTGAAGTGCTACTTTTTTATGAGTATAAATAAATCACTTCTTTTTTAAAATCACTTCCAATCAACTAAACAGGTTTTGTAATATACCCTTGTCAAATAAGAAAGCACAAAAGAATATTTTTTAAAGGTTTTATGTACAGCATTCATACATATTTAAAAATAGCTTGAAATACATAATACTGAGGAAAATACAGTGCAGTCAATGTAATAAATGTTTTGATGTAAATTCTACATCATTACTCTACAAAGCACAAAATATTAAATAATGAATGTGACAGTAAATCACAAGCCTCAATTCTATCTAGGGAAAAAGAATAAAAAGAATTGTGAGAATCTATGCTGTCAAATATAAACTTAAGATAAGATCTGTTATAATTCTTTGTATAAGAGATTTAAGCCCTAAAGAATAAAGAGAAGTGTGTTCTAAAATAGGCATATATTTAACTTACCATTCATAGATGTCAAGTTGGGTGGGTCTCTCTTCTTTTTTTAATCAGATTCCTATTGTGTCCTGATTCATAGACATAGTTCATCTCAATCTCACAATGTCAGTCTAGAAGAGGTGCTTAATTAATACATTTAAACATTTAATAAATGTGTTTTTCTGAATATAAGTATGTTTATAATTCTTTAAAATGTTGAGTGAAAAATTCAGGCAAGAAACCATGTTATTTGTTTGAAATGGCAATTATTTCTTGTCATTTAAAATAATTATTTTTTTTTTTATTCTTCCTTGGTAAATACTTCCTCTCCTACCCCAGTTGCCAGGATTCATAGGATCATAAAATATCCTGTGTTGGAAAGGACTGACAAGGATCATCAACCCCACACTGAATAATTTCAAAATATAAAACACATATCTAAGAGCATTGTCCAAATGCTTCTTGAATACCAGCAGGTCTGGGGCTGTGTCCGCTTCCCTGGAGAGCTTGTTCCAGTTCTTGACCATCCTTACAGGGACGACTTTTTCCTAATGTCCAATCTGAACTTCCCCTGATGTAGCTTTATGCTATTCCCCAATCTTACCATCAAGGGCACCAGAGAGAATAGATCAGCAATGCCCTCTCTGCTTCCCCTTGTAAGGAAGCTGTAGACAGCTATAAGGTCACCCCTCAATCTCCTCTAAGCTTTCTAAAATAAATAAGAGAACTCCCATATTCACTGCCTTCCCTTTATTCATTAGTCAGATAACCTTATCATAAAAGGAAATTAAGTTAGTAAAGCATGACTTTCCCTTCATGAACCTTTGTTGGATTTGACTGATGACTGCATTATATTTTAAGTGTTTTTCAGTAACAGCCAGAATAATCTCTGTAATTTTACCAGGCACCAAAGTGAGACTTATAGGTTTATATTGGCCAGGTTCTTCTTTCTTGCCCTCTTGAAGGTTGGAATAACATTTTCTACCTTCCGGTCAACCAGGACTCCTCTAGATTCTCAGGACGATTAATAAATAGCTGAGAAAGGTCTCACAATAACATCGACAACTCTTTCAGTATGCTGGGCTGAATCCCATAGATTTGTGTGCATTCAATTGCAATGGCAAATACTTCATTGTATCAAACAAAAATCTGAGAAAAGATATGAGTAAAAAGCTGGCAATATTAGATGCAGGTAATTTGATTTTTTTAATGTCTTAAAATGAAGGGTACTGACACAGAAATGAGCTCTGCTACTGTCATAAACAATGACTGATGTTAGTTGTGTTCCTGGTCTGCGTCTTGGTTTCCCCTAACTCTCCTTTTCTGCTTTACTTGATAACATCTGCAGGGCAAGAATCATCCCTCCGAGTGCATGCTGACAGTGTCTCCCTGTGCTACCTGCACTCAACTGAGTATGACTTGAGCACAGATAATGGTAACTTGAGACAGAGTATTTTTTTAAGAGAGTATTTTTTTCTGTCACTTCAAGTTATTCCTACCACCTGACTCATTTTTTTTGATGCTTAGGAAACAGAGAAGAAAATGGAGGCATGACAGGAGTGCCTCTTATTCAACAATGTAAAATCAAGCCAACTTTTCTTTAATTTTTTCTAATTGTTAATCATTAGTGATGAGGCTTCCAGACCACATCAGTGTAGAGGAGCTCTAAATCTGGTTGGATGCCAGTCCAGAAAATTCAAGATAAAGGTTCATTTGTTGTGAAAACAAAGATTCCTTTCACCTTCTCAGTTGCAACATAACTGAAGGAGGGAAGCCTCATACAAGTAAATGTCCCAGGGTATGTGCCATCTGACTGGATTCTCTGTTTCTTGTTTCTGTGAAACCAGTAGGAATGAATTAATGGTACAGCTGTCTCATAGACAGATTCCTTTTCATTATGTTGGATTGGTGTGAATTATCAATTCTCTCTAATCAGCCAAGCCAGAATAACAAAACGAAATGGATTTTGTCCTTGTTTATCTGCAAGTCAGGACTCGTGCACAGAACATGGGGGATTTCTCAAGTTCTCAGAGCTATCATCCACAGCTCTTGTAGCCATTGCCTCAGGCTGTTCCCTTGGAAGAGCAAAAGGAAGAATTTCATGTCAAAGGGAAGGAAGAGACATGCTGGATGCAAAGGAAGAACAGTTATGCAGTTTTTAATTGTTCTGAAAAAAAAAAAACCACACAGGATTTGTTGCTGTTCTCTTCTTTGTCCCCTGTCCTCAGAAAGTAAAAGCTGTTCCGCTGAGAAGTTTTCAGTCTCTTTCACTGGCAGATGCTGGAGACCAAACAGGACAAGAGAAAATCCATGTCATTTACATCTTTTCAAATTGGGTTAATGGAGATGAAGATGCTCACAGTTGAAAACCACTTCTTCCTATGTATGCTAAAAATTATTAATAGAATATTCTCTCAGAAACCATTCCTATTATTTGTTTTCTGCTTATTATTAGGAATGAAGTAACAAAACCTGAATACTTATAATTTGAAACAGCTAGATACCCCAAGCCATAGTAAGTACAGCTGTGGAAGGCAGGGCTGTGGCACTGCTTGTGCAGGGTGATTGTGTATTTAAACGGGAACAAGATCCTGAGGGAGGCCATGCTCCGGTGAATATTATAATCTGATCTGTAATGTTCCAGCATTTACTGATGACTATATTGCTTAAATAGGATAACTTAACTGATAAATTGACTAAGTGTCCTAAGGGCCTACATTTCTGAATGACAGGAAATATGGCCCTCAGGGAGAAGATGACTATAAAGTCTTGAGGTTTGTGAGCACAGCTGGTTTTTCTTCATTTGCTCCCCATCAGCCTTGTCTATCACTCAACAGTGTTAACTGTTCTGAGTTCATCAGTTCAATTCCGCACACACAAGATAACAAGTATATGGGATTCCTTGCCTAACTTTCTTTTGAGCCTTAGGGAACATTTAAAGAATGTGCCTACTTAGCCTGTCTTACAGAAATAGAGAGATCTAGGAGTCTGTGCACCACAGGATTTTATAATCAATGGCAAGCAGCTAAATTGAAATTCTCCTCTCATTTATTTCTGTGTACCTCGGGAGTAAATTCTCTGAAGTGAATAGGATAATCCTGGTGTAAATAGGAAAAGAAGCATGCCTCGTCAGTTCTTGTAAATATTCCCTTTAGAAAATACTTTAAAAGTGAAGAGCTGATTGAACTTTGAATGCTAAAATGTTCTCATTATGGAACAAATAGAGTCTCTAAAGAAGGCTTTTTAACTTTTTCTGTGTAACATTCACAATTACTCTGTGGGAACTAGCTCTGTAAAAAACCCCAAAACAAAAACAATGGAAACTGAAATCTCCTTCTCCCCCAGAACCTTAGGGATTCAAATTAAGTCAATCAAAATCAAGACCTTTTGTGGGCTGAGAGAAAATGCTGTTCTCCTCTGCAATCTGTGACCTCAAATAGGCCGTTTTCTTTCTAATCTCATGCTTTACATGCTGTGAAGAATGAAATGCATTTAATTCTTTGACTCAGCCTCCCTTTATGACTATGTGAAAGAGATGGTGAAAACTGCAGGTGAAGTTTAGTAGGAAAGAATAAAGGAAAAAATGGTCTCATGCACATTCCTCTATTCCTAGGGTTCTTGCAAGTGTACACACAGCATGGGAGATTATTGCTTACAGTGATAAAATTCAAGGGTTAGAAAGAAATTATGTTCTAGAATGATAAGAAGGAAAGATAACATTTTATTTGCTTCAGGTAGAAGAGGATCTTTGCATGACTTTAGGACGACCTCTTCAGTGTCCATGAAGAGAAGAGAAGTTGGAAGGGACCTGCAATAATCACCTAGTCCAACTGCCTAAACAACACTATAGCCTTTACACCAGAGCAGTTGCATCATTTCCCTCTGACTTGTGGGAAGCTGCAACTCTTTTACACTTTGGCAAAGCAGATTGCTGTGTGCATGCAGTGACCATTTGGTTGTTTCTCAGGGAACTTCTCTGCTGAACTGTTTCTTATGTGCCTACCTGTGGCTGATAAAAATGTCACAGGGCTTTGGAAGAACTACAGTGGTTTTTAGCCACTGATGCTCTTCAGAATAAGATGGCTGGTCATATCTATACTGGTGAAAGGAATGTGTTCAGGACCACTGTTTGGAGCAAAGCATTTCATACACACCTAATGAAATATTTTTCTCTCCAAAATATGGTGTGCACATGAAGAGAGCCTAGTGGGAACAGAGCTTGCTGCATGCTAAATTACTGAACTTGGAAATGCATGAAAGTCATTCCAAGGATCATTCAAATAATATTCAAGCATATACTACTATTAGTGGTACACAGAAAAGTTTCAAGACACTGTTTAATTTACTAGTAGAGATGTAACCACAGAAGACATGGGATTGTCTGCCTATGACAACTACTCATTTGCAAATTGTATTTTCCTCTTTTACCCCTCAACATTTCTATGTAAACATAAATATGCTTCTTTTTGTTCTTCCATTATTTTTTCCCTGCAGTGCTCTTAGTATAATTCTTTAACTCTTCCCACCCTTCCTGTCAGTTCACTCTTTTCAGCCATATGCAACTCTTTTACTGCACTCCCACAAATGAATGATTCTTTTCTTCACCTCTTGCTATCCTTTTTCTTCCCAGCTAGAAAGAAGAGGTTGTTCTTCCATTCTCATCCTCTTCATAATTCGACATTGCTGACCATTTTTTATCTTTGTGCATGTTGTGGTTTGATTGAGATGTATAATTGAAGAAGATAGATGTTAGACAATTATGCTTGCTGCCACAGATGCTGCATATTTTCATTCTGTACCTTTATATCTTGCATTATTCTTGCACGGAAGGTAGAGACTTCATCAGAAATGGAGAAAAATGTATTGGAAAACACCTTTCTAAGACAGTGAAACAAACATGTTATGGGAAAGCCTCATCTTTCATCAGTGGGCTAATCCCACAGCAGTGGGATTTTCTTATGGTGCTAATGGCTGTGTAGGTTCTGCCCACCATTCTAGGTAACATTATCATGGTTCCTTTCATGGTGACAAAATTATCTCCCCGGTCCAATTTTCATCCATCTTCCCATTAAGATATTCATAGAATCATGAATGAGGTTGAAAGGGACTTTGAAAGACCATCTAGCCCAAGTCCCCTGCCATGGACACAGATACCTTTCACTAGAAAGGTTGCTCTAAGCCCCATCCAACCTCATTTTGAACACTTCCAGGGTAGGACATCCACCTCTCTAGGCAGTTTGTTCCAGTGTCTCACCATCCTCTCATTATGTTCAATTTAACCCTACCCTCCTCCTGTTTAAAGCAGTTGCCCTTTATGCTATCATACTGGCCTTGGTAAAAAGTCTCTCTCTGTCTTCCTTATAAGCCCCCTTTAAGTACTAGAAGGTTGCCACAAGGTTTTCCTGGAGCCTTTTCCTCTCCAGGATGAACAACCCCAACTCTCTCAGCCTTTCTTCATAGGAGAGGTGTTCCAGTGCTCTGATCATTTTCATATCCCTCCTCTGGACCAGCTCCAACAGGTCCATATCCTTCTTGTGCTGAGGACCCCAGAGCTGGCTACAGTACTGCAGGTGGGGTCTCACCAGGGTGGAGTCTGCCCTAACATGCTGGCCACACTTCTTTTAATACAGCCCAGGATATAATTTGCTTTCTAGGCTCCAAGACCACACAGGAATCTCTGCCTTCAGGTGGAAGTTTATGGACCAGAACTGAACTTAGTACATGAAGGCATGCAGTAGAGGAGGGAGACACAGAAAGCTGAAAAGAGGAGTTTTTCCAATATCATGCTGTCAGCATGGGAGCAGAAGAGCTTTCCAGCACACTCATGTGCTAAGTTTTTTGTCATTTTGATGTTCTGCCAGCACCAATCGAGTTTTCATTTAACACACAGTGTTTTGTGACATGTGGCATCCTTATTTCAGGGATAATAAAGGCAGATCACAAGCTGGCTTTTTAAACTATGTCACTTTTTTTTCTAAAAATGATTGACATGATATTCACTCCACTATACATGTCACAAAATGCTCCAGTCACCTCTAATTTATTGATATATATATTTCAGTATAATCAGTCCCAGGAAAATAATAAATAATACCATATATACTAGCAGCATGCATCAAACTACAATTCAAATACATTTTAAAGGAAGTTTTATTGTAGTTATTATTGAAAGAATGGACTGAGGCTGTATATTTTTGTTCTGTACCTGCATATCTTGCATTAGTCTTACTTTTTTTTTTTTTTTTGAGCTACAATGCACCTGGAACTCCTTTAAGTGAAAGCCATGGTAAAGTTATAAGACATGGTATTTTTAAAACAGTAGAAAAAAATGGAAGTGAATCAGATAATGTTTACAATTTCAGTATTCTTAAAAACCCTCACAACTTGTGCATATATATTTGACATCTGTGCTGCCCTTCTATGATTTACCAAAATTACCTGAAATATTTACAGTATAGTAAGAATTATATGCCTTTTCACTGCCAATGCACCTGAATCTTCTCTTACGTGATTGTCTTTCTAGGGTGAAATATGTTGCACTTAGGACATGTCTCAAGTCTGCCATCATATTTGACACGAGTACATGAAGAGCTGACAAAATGGAAATATTTATCTTTTAGTAAAATAAACCTTTTCAGGAATATTTTTTAGTGAAAGCCTTGTGTATTATCTAAATAATAAGCAAAGCAGTAACCAGCCAGAAGTATTTCTCTTCATGAGACCCTTAGCCATCAAGCCCAAAGGGCAAGCCAGTTTCAACCTCTGGATAGTGTCACATGTTCAGATTGCTAAACCACAATGCTAGTTTACATTCAAAACGTATTTTACTTAGTTTTAGACTAAGATCGAGAGTACAAAGCAAATGAGAAAACCCTGGACAGATCCAGTGAGAGACTTTCAGCTCTATCAAAGACAACTTAAGGTGCTTTCTAAGGCAGTCTAACCCTATTGCCAGGAAATCCTAGATGACCTTAGGCTTGATGCTTAACCAAACTGCCCAGAGATGAATCTCACACAAAGCTTAGTTAGCAAATTAGAGCAGTTACACTACACAAGAAGATTCAAAGTGTTTGTTACTTGTATGTATTTAAAATACACATTTTTGATGAGCAGTAATGGAGGTTTTCAAAGTAGAGTCCTGACAGTATCCTCAACTTTTACTTTATTGATTGCCTCTATTTCTTTAATTTATTTTTCACTTATTCATTTATTTTAACTTATAAACCCTGGAGAAATCTGCATGTTCATTCTGTTCTTATTTCTTAGAGATAACTCTCTGTTATAGATCTGGTGGGGTAGACACTTTAGATTAGAAAGAGATTGCAAAATCCAAATGTCATTTCTACTAACAGCTTCTTTCAGGAAGGAATACTATAATAAATATTCTGAAGCACAGAGAAACTCTTGGGGTCATCTAAGGTGGAAAATAAAGTCACTTAGCCAAAAGCTCATACCTGGCTGATTCCAGTCCCATATTGACAGCAGATGTCAGTATTTCTTAAGGGTTATGTTTAGTAGAAGGAAAAAGTGCCTTCAGGCTTTGAAGAGGATTTGGGGTATTTGTGATCTAAATTTGTGAGCAAACAGATTTTGTTCTCTTCATCACCTTATTTTTAAAATGTGTTGAAGAAGGTGTTTGTCTCTGAACCAAAGGAGTAACAGTTTTAATTTACATATGGTCTCAGTTCTGAGCAGTGCTGAGTAGCTTGAGCTCAAACATGACTTTAGAGGGGGTTAGAGGAAGAGCTTGTTGTCATTCCTGAGCAGCTCCCATCACAGAATATTTGGTAGAGATATGATATTAAGATATGGAAGACATAATTAGGTAATGATTCAAGAAAGCTAATCTGAGAGTGGGATGAAAAATACTGTGCAACCTTTTAGAATTTAAGTTCTTAAATAGAGAATAAAGGTTGAAAATAAACATTTCAGAGAATATGATATTATTAACAAATAACTTTCAAATATATGCCTAAAACAGATTTTTCATCCAGATTATTCAATCCTTGTGACATTTACTCAAACACATAACATCTGTTGAAGACTTTGAGACAACTCATGAGAATAGTTGTGCATAAACCATTAAAAGTCAGCATAAGAATAATAGTATCTTATATCCCATAGCCCTGACTGACATGTTGGGGAAACATGCTATAACTATACAAGCTGAGGAGCTGGCCCAATCCTTTAGTTTATCAAAGGAAGAGAAATGTATATTCACTTCAAGGATTGTCTCTGAAGATACTTTGCAGCTGCTAACACTTTCTAACAGTAGGGAGTCAAGAATCACAACACTTCACATGGTGGCCACAAAGAACAGTTACAGAATGAATGTGGTTCCAGCAGCTACAAAGTGTTGAAGTAATGTCAGAAACACTGTGCGCTTTTCTCAAGTGGTGTTCAGTATGGAGGGTAGTTGTAGCAAACAGCAATGAAGATGTGGTTACAACCTTCTCTAATGCTAGGGGAGGAACTTATGCATAACAAATTAAATGGAAAAAGTTTTAAGTTATATTTGATTTATGCAAGTCTAACTGTTTATTTGGATTGTTAATGTGCACCGTATCCTGATAGTCTTTATACTTTGTAGGCTTACTTTGACCAGAATCAGCTTCTTGCATGTGCATAATTGTTTTTAACAGCATATGTTACTGTGTTTTGTATAGATGAGATAGGAAATCCCCTGAATGACATTTATGGCATTTCTAGAGCTGCTAACCACAATCACAATTATTACCCCTGAAGGTTGAAATGGGATTTATATTATCTAACTTTGAACTGAACCAGTCAGTCAAGTTTCTCTTTATAGTCAGTGGAGAGAAGCTGTTTTGGAGTGTCATTCTCATGACCAAAGATAGATTTCTTCAGGAACAGAAGATTTCACCATAGAAGTGCTTTACTTCCCGCTATCTATAACGAAAAGGAGCATGGAAAACTAACACAGATGTAAGTACTTCTGTGTAATCTATATTGTCATGTATTTATGCTGAGATTAATTTCAGATGATTTCTCAGCAGAATGAACAGCTGTTTTTTGCAGAGCAGAGACTGCTTCATTTCAGGTATCCCTCTACTGAACCTCTGTACTGCAGCTGACTAAAGTACAACTTCTGAAAACTCATCTAGCTTTGATTTCAAGACAGGAGATATGGGAAATCTACTTTTTTTCATGGGATAAATATTTCCAAAGAAAACCCAACCAACCAACCAACCAACCAATGACAAAACAAAACAAAACAACAACAAAAACCAACCAACCAACAAAACAACAAATAAAAGAAAAAAAAAAAACCAAACCAAAAAACCAACACAACCAAACCAAACAAGCAAACCAAAAAAAACCCCAAAAACATAAGAACATCACAAAGCTTTGGCTTTCCTTTCAAAAGGACAGGGAAACCTAGCAACAAAAGAGTTTTACGGATGAGGCCCTGATTCATGTGCCCTTCTGCCTAGGGAAAGGGAAGGATGCTGAGGGAGTAATTTGCCTTACTGAACCTCAAAATTCAGAAAATTATATTGATGATCTGTTATAAAAACACTGACTACACTTTGAAGAGATGTTTTTTGATGGGGAGGTAACTCACATTTCTGTGAATTGTTTCCATCCATTAGAACTTTCCATGCAGGGTTTTATGAACGGTTTGGTTTTTTATCTTGGAGTTAACCTTATACTAACAAAAAAAGATTCCCAGACATTTAAAGTGCCCTTATGAATGTAAAATTTTAAGCCAAATCATACTGCAGGAGAAATTATACAGTAATGTATTCATTTTAAGTTAGCATCAGCTAACTGTCCACACAAAGATCTAACACATCAGAATTAATGAATCTTTTCAGAATACCTGTCTTCCATAATGTCGCTTTTTTTACCAACCAAGTGACTCATTTCCCACTCCTTTGTGACCCTACACTCTGGATTTCTTTGGCAATACCACACACTGACTTCTAAGAAGTACAGAAAGACATAAGATTATAAATCTGAGAATGTATTTATGAATAAAACTGATTAAAAGCACTACAGAAATATATCAACTGTAGTCAGCATTTGCACTGACTTTTCCCAGTTTCCCAGTCCTTCTGTCCTTCCACATATTTACAGAGCATGACTTACCAAGAGAACAATGCAGTGACTTACTGTGAGAGAGATTCTCACTTAACAGAAATATTTTTCTTAAGCTTTCTTTAAGTATTTCTTAACGAAACAGAAACATCTGCTTCTTTTGAGAGCTCCGCAAAGTCCTCATACCTCTGAGTTCTGTATTACCATAAACAAATAAGCTGTTATTGCACGAGGATTCTTACCAGCACCAATAGAAGAAGAATCTGGAGGGACCAAACACCCCTCAAAACAAAAAAAACACCCATCAAAAAGCAGCAAAATTATTCAGGGGGATATTTCATAAATGCCTATTAACAGCTAGCATTTTCTTGGTGGCATTTTGCCATCCAATAAACCCCAAGGGATCCATTTCTGTAAAATGAATTCTAGGATTATGCTCAAGGAACCTTGGAAAAAAACAACCCTTCTCTGTAATATCTACCCCATCACATAACACTTGTGAGTATAGTGAATCAATAGGAAGTGCTCAGCAGTCTGAGGCAGCTCCATCAATGTTACTTTACCTTTAAATTAATATTTGCATTCAGAATACCTCAGGGAGTTTGAGTCAAGTCATTTGTTCTTTCTGGGTGAGTTTCCTGCTTCAACACACCTTGAAGACAGTGATCATGTTTTAAAGCTGCCCTTCAATAAACAGTTCCTTTCTTTTTCCTCTCCAGTGGTGCTTGCCCACCCCAGTTCCTGTTTTAATCCAACATTTCACAGACTTGCAAAAATGAAAAATAATCCTTCTCTACCTACCTCCTTCTGCCAGGAGCTACAAATGCCTCCCACATTCCCTATTTGGTGCTATAATTAGAACAGATATTTGAAATACAAATACTCTTTGTTTCTGCTGTAGTCTCTTGTTGCTCTCCTGTCACACTCCTGCACTGCCTAGAAAGATTTTGAGTCCTTACTGAATCCAAATTTTTCTGCTTTTTTTTTACCTAAGGCTTTGGTTTAGGCATTTTGGGACAAGAAATATTAGTCTTAAACTGTTTTGTTGCACATATTTGTGAGTCTGTGCAGGGCCTGTATTGTCCTCAGAGCCGCCAGCAGATTCTTTATCTCATTCTGTGCTTTTTCTACTCCCTTTGTATTTGCATCTTTGTGAGCCCTGGCAAACAGATATCCTTACGCTAATTATTCCCTTTGAAGCAAATAATAGATGCTGTGATGCATCTCAATTTCTAAAGCATCCTTGTTTATTGCTCTGTCCCACAGAAAGATCCCCATAATGGAACCGGAACATGAAAGCACACCACATTTTTGCTGCTTTTAGATCAGTCAGCATTGCTCTAGATATAGCAGAGGTTATTGCTGCAGGCTGTTCACTGTATAGCCCTTTTCTGCTGCCAGACCCATAACAGCATTACTCAAGGGTCAGACCCACAGCTTCTCACACGAATGGTCTCTCTTCTGCCTCCCTTCCAGGCCTTGAACTGAAGTTCAAGCCTTAATAGCAGCAGCGTCTCTGGGTATAACCTGTAGTAGGCTAAAACACAGCAACAGAGCTACCACAAACGAGCAGAGGGATGAGTTCATATTTCTCCTGTCAGTCATCTGTTTGCTTGAAAACAAATAGCAAACCCACAGCAACATACTATGTATCTAGGAAGGTGCTTGACATGTCTTCCCACCCCCATGAGTCATGATGACTCTTCTACAGACTTGCTGAAGTCTCACAAATCTGCTGGACTATGAGCCAGCAAGAAGACATTCTAGGATAGCTGTAACTTATTGTTAGGTATGGTTTATGCAATAGAGGCTCCTTTTCATTCCCATCATGCCTATTACTCTTCCAATCTTTTGTCTAGTACTTCTGGGACTTGGACACCCTTGAATTCTTAAAGGGAACTAGCCTATGAAGGAGAAAGATGCTGAGGCAGAAGGGAGAAACTACATTGGAAAACCACCTTACAGATGCAAATCTGAAACTACACTCATGTACCTAGTTTAGGGCATCTTCCATTGGGGCAGCTCCTAAGATACTCTTCATTAAGAAGGACAATATGGTCAAGTATCCTTCTTCTGCCTTTTCTTCAGTGACTGACAGACCAGAGAGTGATTCTGGAGCCCTGAGAAGCACAACTGGAAGACATTTCCATTCCCATAACCAACTGGGCCCCTGACAGCTTTTCTGCTTCCAGACATAGGAAAAGATTGGTCTGGAAAAAGAAGTCAAGATGGAAGTCTAACGGAATCCTCTATAAAAGCAGCAGTTCACGTGAAGTATGGCTGTTAAGAATTTTCTTTCTTCTTTTCTTTTTTTCTCTTCTCTTCTCTTCTCTTCTCTTCTCTTCTCTTCTCTTCTCTTCTCTTCTCTTCTCTTCTCTTCT
>JANHFX010024953.1:0-14296 GCA_027560015.1 Chloroceryle amazona
CTTTCCTTTCCTTTCCTTTCCTTTCCTTTCCTTTCCTTTCCTTTCCTTTCCTTTCCTTTTTTCCTTTCCTTTCCTTTTTTTTTTTCTTTCTTCTCTGTTGAGGCTACTGTAAATATAACTGTTAAGATTTTTTTTTTCCCTAAATATTTAAACAGGGATTCTTTCCAGTAGACAGGAGGAAGAACACCGCCTACAGGGCATGTTGTGCCAGTTTTCCTAATATATTCCTTGTTATTTTTCAGCAGTCAGCATAATGATGTGGTTGAATAACATTAAATGAAGTAAGATAAATATCACAGTCCTGCACACCTTTGTCTGAGTCACAGGATCCTTTTAATGATAGCAAAAGCATTTTATAAAATTCTTTTTGCTCTTAAAATAATGTGTGAAGCAGGTGACTATTTTTCTGGTAGTTACTTCTCATGGTAGCAGTTTATTAAGGATTCTGTACAAAAGTTCCAGAACTTTTTTCCAGCATCTGTAAACAGATATAAAAGCAGCAAAGGAAATGACCACAGATATGGATGCATTTTTTTTTCATGTCAGAACAATATGCTAAGAGTATTTTCCTTACCTTAATACTTGCGTAAGTCTCCAGTACCTGTACTTCTTTACTGTCAAGTTGTAGTACTACAGGTGAAAAAAAAAATCTTGGGAACTTTTGAAGCCTGTCTAAATGCATAGTTAAATGATGATGTCCCCTCTGGACATATATGGGCTTATTTCTGATTTCAAAGCATCTGGGCAGCATTCCAGCTTTAACCTGTTGGTTACCTCTGTTGCCTCAGTAGCATGCTAACCTGGGACCTCACACTGCTGTGAGAGGGTTATACCTGTGTCCTGTCCTTGCCAGGAAGGAAAAGGAGCAAAGCATTTGACTTCCCCCTGTGTCTTGAAGGGTCCTGGGAGACTGCAGAGTGCTCAAGAATGACCAAGTACTTCCAGGCTGAGCAGCTGTCACTAACCTCCCAGCACAATAGGGAGCTCTGCCAGACTGCTTTCACTCTTGCTTTGCAGGCACAAAATGAAAATGCCTTACACTTTCTGCTCTCCATGTGCCACAATTCAGGAGTTATTCTGTATCATTTTACTTTAATAAATCTATGTATTTTTTTTTGACATTTTGGACCTGTTATAATAACATTCCTTTTGTTAAAACCAGTGAAAAACTTTCTGTCAACCAAAAGGAGGCCTGGGCCAGTGGCTACCTTCCCGCACTTCTGATTTGTTACCTTTTCCTCCTATTGGCAAATGTTCCTGATCACTGCAGGAACCTCAAAACCCTTTTCAGCACTGGATAATGCCAGTATCTGCTGTTATTCTACATGACAGTGTCATAATATTCAATAGTGCCAAAAGTGAAACTACTGATTAGATGACTAAAGTACCAAGGCCTGGAGGTGTTGCAACGACCTGGTATTGCTACCTTGTTGCTTCTCTAACTCTGACCTGTCTGCCTGTAGTGAAGCAGGTGCTTTTGATGACTCAATTGAGGGTGGATTAGATACTGAAAGAGATGAGTAGTGACAATGACGGTTATGGCTCAAGCACCATCCCTGGATGGAGCTGAATTTTTGTTTTGCTGTAATTAGCATCAGACAGGTGGAACTGGACAACATGGCCCATCAGTACCATTATGAGGTCTCTCCAGATCCACCAGAGCCCTGTGGAATTTCAGTATCAATTTCTGCAGCATGCTCACATATGTTAATGAGTGTCTCCGAAACTAACAAAAGAGAAGTCAGGGCAGGGAACTAGAGGAGGAAAAGATAAGAAAGAGAACCAGCTGAATATTCCTGCCAAGTTTTGCTAAATCTGTGTGTCTGTCTGTATTATTCAGGTCCCATGGCCTTTGGTGGTGGACTGTAATAAACTACAGGGGTTTAATTATTAGCACTAAAGCATATGGGTGCTGTATGACCAGCTGTGAAATGTAAGTGAAATACTAGAAATGTATCAGTATAATTTTCTCACTGTAGGACTCTGATAGATAGGACATGCATTGCAAGCCAGAATCAGAACAGGCTGTGGTGTCCTCAGTAAGAGAAAGATAAAGAAGGACAAAAAAAATTGGGAAAGTGGTGTCACTATCATTTTGGTTCTTGGTGTTCAGGTTCAGCAAAAATAGCCATGCTATTAGGGAGGGAAGTGATGAATATCAGAAAATATATCTGACCCCTGCCAGTTTCTGCTGCCACCATCCAAGGTGAAGGTTAGTAGACCCGTGCTGATGGCAGCTGGAAGAAGTAAGTGCCAGGCATTGGGCAGGAGTCTGGCAGTGGGCAGCATATAGGGACTGGAAGGAGTTAGGGCGCAGAAGGGCCTGTCAGGACCGTGGGCTTCACCAGGGAAAGGAGTTGGAATGGAGCTAGAGCTCTGAAAGCAGCATCACAGACTCATACTCTCTCACCACATTCCCTGCATAAGCAGGCAGCAGACTGCTTCTTTCTGCTTTGTCCCTGTCTCCTGTGCCCAAAGCTTTTCTTGGCTGGATATGCTCCTGTGTGGTTAGTGCTCTTAGTCCACTTGGGCTCCAGGCATGCATTTCTGGTCCATAGGCTTGGTCCCTGTCACAAGGTAATTACATGTTGACCCCGGTGCCTTTATACACTTCTTGCCTTGGTCTGTAAAGTCCTGATAGAGATGTATTTAACAACTGAAACACAGCACGATCAGATTTTTTTAGATAGAGCTGAGCAGAATATTTTGGTTAGGTGTAGTGCTTTACCTACAGACAGGAAAATATTTACCTTCATGTCATAGTTTCCTTTTTTTATCTTAATGTACTTTATGATTTAAAAATGCTAGCATGCAAGCAGAAGGATGCTGTGGGCAGGGGAAGGGACTTTAGGTTTTGGAAGCCTCTGCAATGATATTGTTCCACTCTAGATCTTCTTTATTTCATCTGAATTCCCCATGTACCTTCTGTCCCTCAGTGCCCCCTCTCCCTTGCCACCTGGATGTGTCCTGCTGCTGCTGCAAAATTGAACACTGTCATAATTGGTATAAGACTAATTGTGAGTAGTTGAGACTCGCCTAAATTTGAGTACTGTGATTGATTGACTGGAACCCTTAAGTGAGCCATGAAAGCTTGATGCTGTGCTTGAAACTGGTTCTCTGCTTTTTTTTGTAAAGAACATTTACAAATGTATAATTTTTTTCTACACATAAATGACTTTTTAAACACACAGACAAGTTCAAAAGAAAGTCTGCAGTTCTTCTAAGAGGAAATATTTATTTCCAGATGCACTAGGTGGTGGAGATTTAAGTAGTACCTAATTAGTACTAATAATTGGTATTAATACTAATTATTATTAATAAGTGCTATGGCTTACGCCAAATAACTACAAGTAGCAACAGCAAAGGTGATATGGGTTCCCTAGAATGGCAACAGCATTTGCTGAAGGGATAATAGGCAATGTTGTGACAAAACTAAACCTTGTAAATTTTGCAGTTAAATGCCTTGTCAAACTCTTTACACAGACAATTGCTCCATATACATCCTGTGCTAATAACTATATCTTAATTACATTCTTGCAGTATATGTATATTCTGGGTTTTTTGGTTTTTTTTAAGAATATTTCATATTTCACTTCTTCTTCAAGGACTGCTACTAAGTTTGCAGCACAGACCCACATTTTCACCTCTGTTGAGCAAATCTGAGAGCAAGGACTGTAAAAGAGTCAACACCAACCACATAACCATGGAGCTACTTGAAGTTCCAAACCCAGGAGTAACCTAGAGTAGAGCTGAACTATCTGTAGGTTTCAGTTGGCCATTGATGGACAAGAAATACAGGATAATGTATTTAGCATACATACCCTCTCTTCTACCTCTCAGGAGGGACAGTTGGAGAAGGCTAGTTTTATGACAAGGTTGAAAAAAATCAGCTGGATTTGGGGAAAATACCTTCCATGTTGAAAGTTTTGCCACAGGATGTACAACCCATAATAGTTGGTAACATGCTTCTGTGTAAATTATGTTGCAGTGACAGTGGAGAGTGATGGGGAACTCCCTTTTTTTTCCTGCCTTGTCTTGCTGCTGGGGAAGACTTTGGCTTTGTCCATGGCTTTAGATGAGATGGCAGGGAAAACCTCAAACTCCACTAAGAGCTGTGAAGTGTAATAAACCTGGAGGTTTTCATCGTGAGGCAGTTCCTGAATCCTAGATCTGTCACAATCCATAATCTGTCACTCTTCAAGATTTCCCAGTGGTTAGGGAGATCTCTGGTTACTGACTTTCTTATCAGCCAAAATACTTAAACTATTCCTTCAAGGAATGTCATGCAGGAGTTTAAATAAATGCATATTTTGAAGTGAGAAGCCAGCTAAACCACATACAGAAATCTGAGATGCATAGCTTTGTGTATGCAGTCTGTGTACATGAAAGAAATGTTCTAAGTCTTTTCTGTAATTGTGAGAATCACTTTATTTTAATCTCTCCACAGAAAACTGCCTGTTAAAGCATGATCTGAAAAATGCTTCTTGATGAACAAGGGTGAGGTGACAGCTGAGCTAAAAATTCTTAAGATTCTCTCTCCTGTGTTTATCACTAGGATATAATAAATAAAAACAAATTGGGAATGTATCACCATTTGGATAAGTGGAAGTTTTCTTGTGACAATGCTTGCTAGTGGAATGTGGATTGCTCAAATATTAAGGTTTCCTTTTTCTTCTGAAAACAAGAATTCTAACAAAATACAGAACTGATAAAACAGTAGTTTCAAATTTATGCCTTAAACTTTTCTAAGCAAAGTAGTTTTGAAGTGGTGATGGCAGTAGAAGCAGCAGAACCAACTGCATATCAGTGTTATACTCACTTATCGGGATTAATGAGGTCAGAGCAACCAGGTACCACTGTTTTGTCCCTGAATTTAATGCATGAATACTCCCTGCATTTATTTTTCTTGATTTTGCAAAACCGTTTCTAGATTTTAGCCTTTGGGGATCAGTGGTACAGAAGAGGTATTCTTTCTAAACCCTAGAATTCTGCTGTAACAGGATTTGTAATTGTGTCTTCTAAGGACTTTTTAGACAGCACCACATGACAGTAAAAACTGTGGGTGTTGCATATGAGTAGAATTTTTATATGTTGATTTAGTAATTCCCAGACAGTTCTCAAAGGAGAAATAATAATCAGTTTCTTAGGCAAACAAAAATATAATACACATAGAAAGCAGGCTCTAATTTCAGAAGATTAAGTCTTTGGCAATTCTACTAATTATACCAGTTAATGCATCATCCCTTCAGATATTCCAACGCAATGGTTTGTGCAGCTGTTGATGAATCAGTCTGAGGAGATCATCAACTTCATAAAATATGTCTTTTAAGAATGTTTTTTAAAAGTGGCATGTGTTTATAAGCTGGTTCACTGTGCCTTTATGACATTGCTGCACAAACTGCTGTGCCAGCACAACTGAGGAGAGTGGCACGGGGAGGGAATAAGTAGTGGGTGGGAAGGGCAAGAGTATCTTAAATTGTCATTGCTGCCAAATACTGTCTTTTAATAGATAAAACTTTCAGCTGCTCCTTTTATAGCCGCATAGTAAATTGTATAAGGCACTGCAACCTAGTATTCAGAATGAAAAGAAGATCTAACAAACAATAGCTATTGGACAGTAAATTTACTGCTTTTCCTTATATTGCCTCCTCCAGTTTGTTGCTGTGGTGTGTATTCAAATACATGGTTTCAACTTAATATTTATACCTTTTTACTTTAGCACAAATACTTACATCCCCCACTGATTTCCGTCCAGTGCTGGTGTCTTATTCTTCACAGCGTGTCCCAGACACATTTTTTGTCATTATAGACTGCTAAGAGCTTGCAAAAGTCTCATTCTTTTCTGTCCTCCAGCATCTTGGTGATGGACACAGCCAGCAGCATTCCAGCCTCTGGGGTAACAGGTCAACATAGAAGGTGGTGACAACAGAAATCTGTAGCCTGCAATTGAAGTGGAGCAGGTATCAAGATCAGCCCATAAAATACCTGAAGATTTTGTGTAAATTGATTTAGTTTACAAGGTGTTATGTCTTCCCTAAAACATATCGTGTTGGACCAAGCATTATTTCAATGAAAACTATCTCCAGTAAGTAGCAAGCCCAGAGCTACGACACTAATATGGCAGTGTGGCAATAGTACAGATTTGGAAGTCCAGTTTGCTATTGTAATTATATGTATTCTTGTATTAAACAGCTGCTTTTACACACACACACTTGCATTCCAAAAATATATGCACACAATTCTTTTTTTTGTATTTGCAGTCTAACTAGCTTGAGTGAAAGAAATTATGCTATAAGTGGATCATGATAACTATGTAAATGATTTCCACATCAGCTACTGATCATAACTTCTACTCCCATAGGTACATCTTGCTGAACCCTCCTGGGTCATTAACCTGACTTGACTTCCATCATACATGCAGAGACACAGAATATCCTAACACCCACATATCATCCTGGCTGCTTTTCTCTCTTCTATCTTTGGACTAATGTTAGATACTGAATTTTTTGTGGATTATATACACAGAATGAGTATGCTAAGTCAGAAAGATAAATACAGATAAGATAAATAAATAAAATATTTTAGATAATAAGATAAAAAGAAGATAAAAAAAAGCGTTGTAATTCATTTCTTTGTTTCTTTCTGTCAGAAGAAAAAGTAAGCATCATCTGGCTTCAGCATGGGCAATCAGAGGCTGCACTACTAAACTGATAACTTGCTTCTCACTTTACTCAGGTCTTTTGTCTTCAATGTGTAAAGAAATTAGTAGAACTGCACCTGCTTTCCAGAATATTTTGACCTAAAAGCAGTATATGAAGAACAAAATAAAAAAAAATGCCCCTAGAAAAAGGAGATGGAAAAATCAAATCTGGGGTTGAATTATTTAAAAAAGTATTAAAACATTTCCTTAACCAAAATAAATATGTGAGCATTTTTTTTTTCAATCCTGGATGCACTCATAATATATTGTTAAATTACAGGCATATATTTTTGCTGCATCCTCTTAAATAATTCCTCTATGCTCTGAATGAAGTGTAAAGCTCTATAATGAATTGGATTGTTCTTTAGATCATGTTGGACAAGCTCATGTTTGCCTGAACAAAATGTATGTGGGAGCCTCAACTTCTCAGGTGGTGTTTAACTTCTTGCAAGATGGGGGCTCCAGTTTCTGCTTTAGATGATTTGTGTGAGATACTGTTAAAATACATTTTTAGTTTTATGCAAAACATCCTTTTTTTTGTGAGCCTGGTTATGTGTCAGTCTAATTCTGACACCTCAAACCCTCAAACACAAATTACCCGGGCAGCAAATACATGTTCGACTTCCAAATAGGTTTTAGAGTAGCAAAATGGTTAAGATTTTTTTTTTTTAAAAAGCTAGGTATTGCAGCATTAGGTAGGTCACTCTGGCCACATTCCCAGGATTTAACAGTGGGGGCCTTGTGGAATGCTAAATTATGTGTACAACAGCATTCAGGCTCTCTGTGAGCCAATCTGTCAAAACATTTGCAACTTTGAAAATATGTTCTTCAAAAAAAAATGACCATATGGAACTTATTAGACTATTTGGTGGAGTTCAGGCAGGAGAACCCAAGAGAAGCATAAAACATTTAAGGACACAGTTCTACCTTAAGGTAATTGGTTCTCTAAACAGTTCTTTTGCAATTGAATACATATACATGCAAGAAACATCTAGAATGGAGAGGTTTGATATTCCAAACAGTCACAAGACCTTAGGTAAAAAACTTGTAATACTAGTAAAAATTAGTGGCTTGATTGAAAGAACATCTGGTGTGTTTGGTTCTGTTTTTTCAGTCAAGGGTGTTGCATCTTGTCTCTTTAACAGTTGAAGTTGTATCAAGAAGTTCTGACTTGTGGCTTCATTGCAGTAGATTTCTGTGTCTCTGGTGCAGTGGCACTAGGGATAAATCCTTGAAGATGAAAAAAAAGACAGTGCTGCAGATGAGAGAAACAAATGAGCAGCCATTTTACAGTACTTGTTTGTACCTTCTTCCAAGTGACTTCTTGTTCCTGTCAAACAGCAAGCACAGAACAACCCCAGAGTGAGCAGACCTTCCCCTCACGGTGTTGAATGATAAGGCAAATAGCACAAATGACACAGATGAAGTTTTGGCTTTGGCAGCCATGGCAAGAGAGAGGTCTGAGTTTTTACTGCCCCAGGAGTAACCACAGAGTAGCCTATTACACACAGTCCTTCTTTGGGGACAGAACTAGAGAAGGGTTGGAGGAATCTGTACTCTCTCACTTTATCTCATCTAGTCTGTCAGTCCTCTGAGCATGAAACTGATCTCTGCAGGGTCTTCATGTCACCTTGCTAGATTTGATCACAACTGAAAAGATTACAAAAGACACCCTGTTCTTCTATAGCTTCTTTCACACCAATGGGGTGTTACAGGCCAGTGTGGTATTTATGGACTTCTGACCAGCATAAACAGATGGAAATATGAGGTTTGGGACTTTATTTTGTTGGTGTATCTGTACTCAAGGATAGTTCTTTTTCTGTGAGCTGTAGGGCAAGGAGACAAAATGTGATACTGAAGCATCAAAAATTTATCATTACCTTCAAAAGTAATGTTGGTGTCATTTGCTGCTACAGTGTAGAGTCAACTTTGTTATTTTAGTGTTCGAAACGAACTGAATTGCATAGGAGGCTTTGATAGCTGTTATACACAATCTCGCAATTAGTGTCTTAGCAGGCAAGCAAGGTTGTAACCCTTGCAGGAGTGATGGACAAAAACCTCATGGCATAGAAGTACTCTACAATCAAATGATGCTGAAGTTATTTGTTGTTCACATTGTGAAGTCATCTGCAATATCAATCATATGCCTCATCTTGCACTTTTTGTCTTCTTTTAATCCTTTTCAGACTTATACTGCCTGCGCCTGCTGTGTCCCTGCTTTCAATCTCTTGCATTGCTTCCTTCAGGGCAGGATGCTACTGTGTGCACAGCCTTTCTTCTTGGGGAGCGTGGAGAGGGAAAGGGCTGGAGATGGGTTGTTCTCTTGCTTGCTATGCTCCAGCAGGCAACATGACTTTCATTCTCTTTCAGCCATAATGAGCTGTTGCCCATGTGATGCCCCCAAGTATCTGTGGAGAAGATCCTGACATTAGCAATGCTGCTTTTTTCAACATCTACAATTGAATAAAGCATCCCAAAAACTAGATCTCAGCCCTGAGACTTTTATAGTAGCTGGGGAACAAAGAGCAGGGAGGGAGAGGAAAACATCTCTGCCTTCAATCACAGCCTCCCGGAAACCTCAATGACCCTTGTCCAACAAGATTAATATGACACTTGGCAATATTATGAGACTTTATTTGCTATCATTATTAGCAGGAATTGAAATGGCAGTGGCCCTAGCTACATTGAAGAAATGCTGTGTTGTTTAGTTATGAAAAGGTCCTTGAAATAGGCTGCAGCATCCAGCACAATCTTTCATTTTTACATTATTCCCTGTATTTTGAAGAGAAAAGGACAGAAAGGACCTTTGGACAGAAAAGCTTCCTGGGAACCAGACACTGCTGTAGGAGTGGAAATTTCTGAAAAAGGAAATCGCCTGTAATGGTTTGTGGTAGCCTCTTTTACCAGGCTGCAGTGAAGGAGTAAATCAAGTTAAACTGCACATATATTCCCAGACCCCTTTGTCAATGTTTTTTCCCTCCTGAGGGAAACCAGTTTGCCAGTGCAATACTTTTGCCTGTAATGCAGGCAAGAAAGAAAATAACCTCAAAACTGCCTGGATAGACATTTCAGAAGTGCTGTGGCCTTCTGCCACTCCTTTTGAAGTCAGGGACTTCTCCCATTGTATTAGATATTAATAGAGTCAGAACAATGTTAAACTCCTTAGTAAACAAACAAACAAAAACCACAAAAACAAACCAACAAACAAACAACCACTTTTTTCAGTGCATGATTTTATCAAGCTGGAATATTTTTATTTGGGAAAGCATGATTGGATTTTGTAATGCCTTGAGGTGGACTCCTTGATTCCTTCATGTTAGCCCTATCCCTTCAGGGTGTCCTTGAAACTTTTCCTCACATTGTAAGAGTAGTGTTGCAGCTGACTCCCTGGTATTTCCTGCTTCTCCTTCCCACCATGGCAAAATGTCAGGAGGAACATGTCAAATAAAGGCAGGAGCAGCATTACCTCCAGCAGCTGCACTGGCTGTAGAGCTGCTGGGATGAGTAGCAGTATGTCCTGTAGGATGGCCCTTTGTGCTGTCTTCCTTCTCTTTTTTAGCTTCCAGCTGCCCATGATCATGTGTGTGAGCTTTTTGGGAAGATTAGGCATGCAGTGGTCATGGCTGTGTTTCTAAGAACCAAGTTGCTCCGTTTGGTCCTCCTCACTAAATGGCAGAATACAGGATCTGGCCTTAGCTTACTGCCTTATGAATGTATTTTCTTTTGTTATAGTAAAAATGGGTTTGTGTTCAAGGGATTCAGCTGTCAAACCTCCAGGTAAAGCTCCTTACCAACTTTTGTGACTCTTAAACTGATTTGGGGTTTTTTCGAGTCTCACTGGGTACTATTCAGAGTTCAGTCCTGGAGTAACTAAACAAATAAAATGTTTGATATTGAGATGTGTCTCTATTCTGCTCTCTTTTGTGGCTGATACCTATTGAAACATTAATCTTTGTTCTGTTCAAGTAATTTTATTTATATAATTTTAGTTTATTTTACTTTCATATTCTCCATCAACTTCTTAAGGGAATGGAAAATTAGAAGAATGATCCATGTAAGTCCATGAGAGAGGTTATAAAATAAACATTATATCATGTGTGGGGTATTACTTTTTACTACTGGTGGCTGCTCTCACTTTCTGGCATTTATACACATGACCATCTGTTCGAAGGCTGTTTGAAGTGGCTGTCTTCCAGCATTTATGTAACTTGCCTGTAGAAAGGAAATGACATAATTTAGTTTCCTAAAGAATATTACCAATGCCAGAACTGAGGAAATAAAATATACCATAAATGGAATATGTATTTTTAAACCTTTTTCCATTTTGCAATGGGCCACCTCTCCTTACTGGTCTGACCATCCTTTCAAAGCAATGGCAAACCCAGGAAACCCCATTCATTTCACGTACATTTTCACACACACTGCTAGAAGTCTGATGCAAGCCACTGCGCCCTACATATTTTTCTGAAATAAGGTCCAGTGAGACAGGACTGAATCGATACAATGGCAAAGCCTGTAATGTGTGTCTGTTGAAAGATATAAGCACAAACTAGCAGCAGCACCTTCATAATTAGACTGGGTGAAGCTTCAGCACTTTCAAGTGACCATGAAAGAGCAGCAGCAATTTGTCATGTATGGAAAAAGCATACAACACCATTAATATGAGATAAGCATTTTAATACAAACACATACTGAGTTTTAAATTAAGGCTGTGTATGTTCTGAGACATTATTTCTAGATCTTTGTGAAGCTGTAAAGTTTCTCAGCTGGTGATTTCAACTGAGCCATGTTGAGTTACATCACATGGGGACTTCCTCCTATTCTGTGTTTCCAGAAGTTATTTCCTATGCTTGACTGTTGTTTAAAAAAGTGCTTATTAGATACTATTCAGTTTGTCTCAAAAACCATAGTGTAGATGGACTTCAATTCATGACTAGTTTATTAAACAGATTTATGCTGCTTAATTTTTTTTTCCTACACTTCTGAAGGTTTTTCATAATCAAGGTCATTATTTCTGCCAAAAGGAAATGGAAATAAGGAGAAAGATAAAATAATGACGACCCTTAATAATTTATAGAATTAATGAAATCTGCTAGTTTTTCGATATTATCCAGAATAAGTTGAAATTTGAGAAGTCACCCCCATCCATTTGAAAACATTAGGAAATAGTACAAAAATATTGCTAACCTTTGTGCCTCTACAAAGAAAATAATTCTAATATTAAGGTAGGGTTACCTGCTAACTGTGATATATTGGCTAACAAACTATGGTTATTAAATTATAATAATAATGGGAAAGTCTGATGTAGTCAGAGAAGTGAGAAACAAAGGAGTTTATTTCCACATGATTAATTGTACAGTATTTCCAGGATGAATCAATAAATAAAAAGATGATTAAATGAATAATTTAATTTTGCCTTTTTTAGGTATGGATCAGCTCACAGAAAGAGTTGAGATCTTTGTCTAGGTGAGTACCTATAAATAATCATGTAAATTACTTCTTGAAAGTAGATAATTGCTTAAATTAAAGACTAACTAAACATTAGTATCTGGAACTGATATGAGACAATACTGAAATTCACCAGATGATTTAGACCGCAGTTAAACCAGTGTATTAGAAAGGAACAGTTTTAAACCTATTAGTTAGAACTAATATGAAAAACAGAGTGATTGTTATAATAAATTTGCTTTTACAAATTTTTAACACTGTAGTACTGAAGTAGCATTCATTCTAGCATTCATTGAAGATGGTAATTGTATTCCTATAAACTAGCAGTAAACCTCTTGAATCACCAAGTCCCCTAAATCCTCTGATTTTGGAAGGATGTCATATTATAGTCAATAGAGTGTCTGAAATTATGAATTCTGGTTTGACAAAATCCTTAGAAATGAATGGCTGGCTAAATATAAATCTCTGCATTTCCTCCCATTAAAAATACCTGTGGGGTAGCCTTGTGAGTCTGAAAAAAGGCAGATATGAACAATGAAATAAGAAATAAAAATTATTCCAAATAAACTTGTTGAAAGGATTATAAACTGTAGCAGACAGGTATACTTTAATTCTTATTTTCAGATTCTTTAAAAGCTTCCCATATGCTCAGTATAGATGTCAGATATGGGATTTGTTCTTAGTGGGGGAGGACATGAAGAATTCAGATCCTGTCTTTAGTCCCTACAGGTACACTGGATGCTCTTATATCAGTCACAAGATACTGCAGTTGCTGTGTAATGCAGAGCACAATTTAACCCCCTGATTATAAGACTCTATAAGGCCATGACGGCCAGCTAAAACCAACAAGGAAATGTGACAGCAAATGATGACCATTTCAAATGTTGTTTGTTTTTTTTGAAATCAGGAAATTTTGTATCTGGTCAAAACACAATATGGATTTAAAACAAAACAAAACAAAACAAAACAACAAACTGCTGCTTTCTCATGTTCAGGAAAGAAAAAAAAAAAAAAAGTGACCAGCACAGAGCACATAGAGTTTTCTTAAATCCTATATAAATGGTTCTGATATCTGCTTATGCTATGTGTTGCTGTGACATGCTGACAGATATATTTGTTACATTGTAGGACACTTTCAGTTTCAAAGTTAGCCTTATATGACACCGTTCTTCCCTAATGTAATTTTTGCAATCAAAGCCCATGGAAGAAAATATGGTTATCAACAGCAGTCAACATGGATTTACTAAAGGGAAGTCATGTCTGAATAATCTGATAGCCTTCTATGATCGTGTGACTGAATAGGTAGATGCGGGGAGAGCAGTGGATGTTGTCTACCTTGACTTCAGCAAGGCTTTTGATACTGTCTACCATAATATCCTTGTGGGTAAGCTCAGGAAGTATGAATTAGAAGAGGGGACAGTGAGATGGGTTGAGAGGTGGCTGAACAATAGAACTCAGAGGGTTGTGATCAGTGATTCAGGGTCCTGCTGTTGACCTGTAAGTACTGGTGTTCCCCAGGGATCAGTCTTATTCAACATCTTCATCAATGACCTGGATGAAGGGATGGAGTGGACCCTCACCAAGTTTGCTGATGATACAAAACTCAGAGGAGTAGCCGATACCCCAGAAGGCTGTGCAGCCTTTCAGAGACATCTGGACAGACTGGAGAGCTGGGCAAAGGCAAACTTAATGAAGTTCAACAAGGCTAAGTGTAGAGTCTTACACCCAGGGAGGAACAACATCATGCACCAGTACAGGTTAGGGGCAGACCCACTGGAAAGCAGCCCTGTGGAGAGGGACCTTGGTGTCCTGGTGGAAAATAAGTTATCCATGGGATAGCAATGTGCCCTTGTGGCCACAAAGGCCAATGGTCTCCTAGGGTGCATAAAGAAGAGTGTGTCTAGCACGTTGAGAAAGGTTCTCCTCCCCCTCTACTCTGCCCTAGTGAGACAACATCTGGAGTATTGTGTCCAGTTCTGGTCTCTCCAGTTCAAGATGGACAGGGAAATACTAGAGAGAGTCCAATGGAGGGCTACGAAGATGATGAAGGGACAGGAACATCTCTTTCACGAGGAAAGACTGAGAACCCTGGAGAAGACTGAGAGGAGATCTTATCAATGTTTACAGCTATCTGAAGGGTGGGTGTCA